>PVIA01004768.1:0-130180 GCA_004024845.1 Tonatia bakeri | reverse complement strand
CGGGATGTGCGTGGACACAGGAGATTTATTATAAGGGACAGACTCACGTGATCAGAGAGGCTGAGAAGTCGTGTCATGATGTGATTGGCAGCTGGAGACCCAGGGGAGTGGACGGTGTGGTTTGAGTCCACATACAGTAGGCTCGAGACCCAGGAGAAGCTCCTGTTTCTGTTTGAGTCCAAAGGCAGGAAAAACTTGACCCAGCTCAGAGGCAGTAGGGCTTAAGTGTGTCTGTCAGTTTTATTTGGTGTGTGTGTGTGTGGGTGTGTGAGAGAGAGAGAGAGAGAGAGAGTTCTTTTCAGACCTTTAACTGATTAGACAGGGCCCACCACTCAGTGAGGGCCATCTGCTCTACTTAGCGCCCTGGTTCAAACATGCACCTTGCCCAGAAACACCCTCCCAGGCACACCCAGAATCCCATCCAGCCACCTGTCTTTGCACCCCGTGGCCCAGGCAAGTTGACATGTGAACTTAGGTGTCACAGTGTCCATTGTGAGAGAGGTGGGGACTGGGTTCCACTGAGCTAAGTCTACCTTGGGCAATCAGACCAGGTGTTGTGGAGCAGGTAACAATGGAGGTGCTTGGTACCCGTTGCCACCATCTCTGCCATTTGAAAGGAGAGAACAGACACTCGGGATGAAGTACTCCCCCATTACACAGACAGGGAGCGGGAAAGCTGGGCGCTGAGCTCATGCCTTCTGCTTTCAAATGTTGCGCTTTTGCGTTATCTAGAAGAAGCAATTCTAAGAAAGCATTACACTCGCAGGTGAAGACCGTGAAAGAACATCCAACTCAAAAGAAAGAATGTGATCCGGGCCGTAGTTCAGTTGCACCCGAGGCTGCCCAGGGCTTTGGGAGGGTTGTTTGAGAGCCACAAGAGGCCTCTCTCCACTGCCCTTGGCCCAGCAGCGCGCCCCCGTGGTGGTGGGCCGTGCCAAGCTGGCCCCTGGCTTTGGGGCTTGGGTGTCACAGGTCTGCTGGCTTTGAGGGGAAGAGGACCTGTTACCACAGATGCTCCCAGCGGTGGGCAGTGCGGCTGGGGGGGTGTCGGACAGGGTCCCGTGCACTCTGTCCTCAAGGAGCTCATCTCTCGTGTGCATCTGCCTCATGTCATTTTTGTGGCCTGGTTTCCCACAGGCTGATGAGCTCTTGCCCCTCAGAACACGGGCAAGAGATGGGATTTGGGGCCTGAGCTGTGTCCTCACTTCTGTATGCGCTGACACAGTCCGTACCCAGCACGATCTGACGTAGGCGGATTTTCATTTCATTTCACTTCACTGCACTTCATCTTATTTCTACTTTAATTGAAACTCTCACGGTGAAAGAACCCTATAGGTCCCCCGTAGGTCAAGAGCCCACTCCGGCACGACGCTTGCTGTGTCCTAGAGCCACCCCTTGACCAAGGACGCGGCAGGTGGTATTCTGAAGCGGCTGTGGGTGAGGCAGGCGTCTCATCTCTGTTTCCTACTGAAGTGTTCCTTCTGACTCCGGTTTGCTCACCTGGTCGGTGGCTGTCCCCGCATTTCTGTCTGTGCTCCGCGGACACAGCCATGAGGACTCTTCCCCGCAGCCCCTCGCAGGGTCCTGGAGAGACCCCATGCCGGCAGGTGTGAAATGCGTCCTGCTCACGTATTGTTGAATGCAGGAGGACAGAGCTGCCACTCCCTCCGCAGTCGGGTCACCCCCAAGGCCATTCTTGCTGTGGGTTTTCAGCAGCCACCTGAAAGGCGGTTTGTCATTCCCCGCCGTGAATTAATCATAGGCCCGGCCCAGCGCACAATGTGGCAATCAGCCCCGGAGGCTGCGATGTCCCGGCCGGAGCGAGGACGCAGGAGCAGAGCTTAGCTCGGGAAGACCGCAGCTGTGTTCAACAAACCGCCAATCAAAGGACACTTGCGGGCTGTCTCCAAAACTCTGTGGCTGCTGAAAGTGCTTTTTGTCACTTAAAGGATGTCAGCAGTGTAATTCCAGACTCAAACAAGGCAGCGAATTGCAGTAATTACGGACATTTTGTGGCCAGAACATTTCCGACCAGACGACGCAGCCGAAGTTGTGTCTCTTTGGGAGCCAACTGAATTCTCACGCATCAGTTTCTGGAGAATGCGGTTGTTACTAATAAGACATTAATAGGCGATCATGTCCTTCGATAACTGGATCTCTCCAAATAAGTGAGTTGTTTGAACAACTAGCAATTGCACCAGGGTCTACGATCTCGAGATGCTTGTGTTTTCCCCCCTTTCTGACATATCCGATGCTCTGACGTATTTGAAAAGGCGCCCCCTCCTTTTTCCCCTCAATCTGTTTTAAATTACCCGGGAGTCAAAAGCTGCCCCTTTGTTCTCTGTGAAGACTTTGTAACTTGCTGCTTGGAATGACTGCAGCGGTAGAAATCAGGTTTCTGTTTCCTGTTAATGCAGCACGGGGCTTCACAGAAAAAAACAAGGACCCTCCCCGATGGGGCTTGGGGGTCTTCAAACCACGCCCACATCTCACTTTCTTCTCACACCATCCCTGGGGAGTGGGCCCAGCTGTCCCCACTTTTGCATAGGACACACTGATGATGACAGAGGTCATGTGTGATGCTCAGGTTATGTGACACCAGAGGCCAGCATCTGTCTCCTGGAACATCCCTCATCTTTCGCCCCCGAGAGTTATAATTAGTCCCCGGGCACCTGAGTCTCACTGAGGTTAATGCTCCCTCTGCTCTGATGTGGCCGGGGCAGGCCGGCTACTCTCCCCTCCCAGGGAGACTCACCTGCATGAGGTCCTCGCTCTGCAACAAGGAGCTCTGAACCTTCCATGCTCGGGGAGCATTTTGGGGGACGTTTCAGGACTCAGCACAGTGGTGGGGATCCCTCAATGCCGTGCTCTCTCGTCATTGTGAGTCTCGGGCTTGTGGTCCTTGAGGGAGACGTGCTGTCGCTGAGGGGTAAGGAAGAGTCCCTGCTAAGGGCTGCCAAGTGGAAACCAGGAGAGGAGGTCACGACCCTGGGCTCTGAGCCGCCTGCAGGACTGGAATGCATCCTGTACCCTCACCACTCCCCCTGTGGGGTGCTGGGCGGGATGCAGCAAAGAGCAACTAGGTGACACCGAGGCCTGTGACTCAGTGTGGCTGGAGGTCCCTGGAGGAGTGGCCTCAGTTTCCCCAGGGAAGGGGTTGGGGTTTAGAAACTCAGTCATGGGGAGGGGTAGAGGGGGGAGGTCACGCCTTCTCCCCTCCCTGGGGAGCAGGCCCTCCTGCAGCAGCTCTGCTGGAGGCTGGTGGCTGGGACTGGAGTCCGGGGCTCCCCACATGGGCACCCAGGCCCAGCTTCAGGCTTCAGGGCCTTTAGGACTCACCTTGGAGCCGGGGCTCTTGTTCCTTCAATTCTTGGAACACGGTGGGCTTGGAACACCCCGGGCCAGGGTGAGTTCTTGCTCCTCCTCCCCTTGGGATAAGGCTGAGGAAAGCGCAGAGAAGGAGAGCTCATGGACGGGCACAGTGTCTGCCCAGAACTGTCCTGGTGAAGGACGCCTCACCGACTGCCCGCTGACTGGGCTGCTGTGTCCCCTGGGTGGACACCAGTGCCTCTGGACTGGTTCACAGCACACGCACTCTGGGGCAGGAATTAAAAATTCAAGCTGCTGTTCATTTACAAACTCATGCGTCACACTCAGTTTCGGGGGACAGGACTTAGCTGCGTCATTTCCCCTGGGCCGACCTCCAGGTGGCTTTGCGCCACTGCGCCCGTGGGTGTCAGTCCCGCAGGGGCCACCCGCTCCACAGGAACAAGCAGCTGCGGCTACAGCCATTGGTGAAATTCACGTTCACCCTGCCTGACCTTCAGTCTCCAGACACACACAGTAGGTCCTCCAGCTGCGAGAAGCAGGTCTGGAAACCCCACTGGGGACACAGAAGACCTGGAGGGCGGGGAAGGGACGCACCACGAAGGGATGGATCGGTGTGGCTGCCTGTCTAGAGTGGCGGTGCGGGCAGAGCTCGCACCCAAGCCTGGAGGCGGCAGGGGCCTGTGAAGGTGTGGGCACGCGTGATCAGATCTGCATTGCAGGAGAAGGGCTCCTTCAGCCGCGCTGAGGCGGAGTTGAAGGGGGAGAGAAAGGAAGGAAAGAAGCGAGTTGGGAAACTGTGGCCGTGTTCCGGATGGAGAGGGAAGAGTCGATTCCGGAGATGCTTTGAATGCAGGATCAACAGAATTTTCAGATCTGGCCCCTGCTAGCCTCTGTAGCCTTGTTTCTGCCCACTCCTCCCCTCCCTCGCTCCCTCCCCTGGGCTCTCACCGTGTCTTCCTCTGAGCTTGGCCTGCTGTGCACATGCCGTTCCCTGTGCTCCAACTTCCCGCACTTCCCTGCCCAGTTTCCCGCTGGCCTTCAGGTCTCAGTTCGGGTCTTACATCTGTGTTCCCAGACACCCACCTGCGCCTCACCCCACACCCACCTGACCTCCACTTGTATCCTGTCCGATTCATCTGCTCCATTTGATGCAAGAATGAGGACTTCTGTGTGAATGTCACTGGGCTTTTCCATCTTCCCACTGGGATGGGAGTGAGTGGCAGAGCCTGCGTTTCCAGAGTCCTGTCCCCTGTGTGTCTTCAAGATCTCACGCAGGGCCTGGTGCACGGCTGTGCTTAACAGCAATCGTAGGCACACACGCGGGTCTGGGCAGTGAGCCGGGAGCAGGGACGGTGGTGCCAGACAGCCCAGCCCATGGAGGATTCGCAGCAGGTCGACAAGAAAAGACCCCGGCTGCATTACCTGTGCTCCGTTCCGGTGGTGGGCGGTGCTCCGGGGCCCCCAGGTGGCAATGTCTGTTAAGTGTCGTGATGTCCACGTCCGGAGCAGAGAGGATTGGGGACTACAGGTATAGATTTGGGAACTCGGAATGAGCCGATGACACATGATACACAAGGAGACAGTATTTTTGTGATCTGGGCAAGTCTCTTAACCATTGTAGCTTTCGGCTTCCTCATTTGTGAACCGGGGGCACCACGGAATGTGGAGGTCACTGACATCTGTGAAGACGGACGTCTGCAAGGGGCGGGCAGGCCTGGTGACCGGCCCGCGGCACACACGCACCCAGTGGCTGAGAGAAGAGGGCAGAGACGGAGCCCCAGGGAATACTGGCGGGGCGGGTGGGGGAGGGGAGGCAGGAAAAGAAACAAAGGCAGGAGGAAAGTGAGTGAAGACTTAGCTGCTTTTCTTCTCGATAATAATGTGAAAATGCAACTTCATTCTAAAGTCATGTTTGTAACGCCTTTCTAAATAATAACTTTAAGTTGACTTCACGTATTTCAATTTTAAAACATTTTTATGCTCTGTTTATTACAGTTCAAATGAGGAAAAATGAAAGAAATGTTTTTGATGGAGTTATAATTTATGTAAAAAAATCCTGTGTGGCACGTCACATGGGTGACGCTTGCTGAAATCGACTCTGACGATATGGCTCGTCTTCGGTGCCCAGAGTGACGTCTCCCCCGCAGTACCTGCTGAGGGCTGGACGTACTTTATTTAATTAAAGCATAACTTGTGCAGAAGAGGGATTTGAGAATTTGTTCCCATTCGAAAAGTTCATAGTATAAAACAGTTGTTTTGGGAGCTGGATCAGGTCGAAATGTGTTTTCCCAATTAGTGGTTTGCCCAGAAGTGATGTACAGTTTCCTACAAACAGAACTCCCAGATGTAAGTGGCAGGTACAAACGCTCTGGGCCTTCCATCACCTAACCGTGTAAGCTCAAATCAATGGGTTGTGAGGTCCTTCTGTCAGGAAAATTGATTACGGCTCTTTAGGCCCTGCTGTAATATTATTCCTGTCACCCATGCATTAAAAATATTCTTTCCGTGCAGTTTTCCTAGTGGCATTGTGCATTTAACCCTGACAGCCAGGCGACCTTGCGTGCGACCTTGTGTGGCAGAGGCGGCTGAGCACGCACCCGGGCCTCTCACACCCGTGGAGAAAGGTCCGACCTGCATAATGGGAGGAAATTAAAACAACGATGAGGGGCTTTTTGTGTACCCAACTGGAAGAGAATAACAAAACCCGATACCTGGCGCGTGAGGTCACAGGATAAGCACCCTCTCCCACGGCTGGCGTGAAATTGGGACGATTTTCGTTCCGGGCCATTTGACCAGAACATTAAATCATATTCAGTCCTTGGGCGCTGTAATAGCATCTTCGGAATTCATCCCCAGGCCGCAGAGAGATGCTCACGGGCAGATCTGCGTGCAGGAATGCGTACTGTGGACGTCATGTGTGGTAGTGACGACACGGAGGCCACCTAATGTCCCCCAGGGGGGCCGTCACGTGAGCTATGACACAGCTGCGCAGGGAGGCAGTGTGTGGCCGTGGAACGTCACACGGCGGGAGCGTGCGAACAGTTAATGGAAGCGACACGGGCTTCGAACAGCCAGAGCACAGCAGGCTGCGGGCGTGGGCGTGGGCGTGGGCGCGGGCTCGGGCGCGGCTCGGGCGCGGGCACAGACGGGGGCGCGCACGCGTGAGCGTCCCAGGACGTGGTCTCAGTTGCCTGGTGCAGGGACAGGCACTGGTCATTCTCACGGCCCTGTAGCTCCGACTGGGCCTTGCTGGCGTCCGGCCTGGGCTCCTGCTCTTGCATTCCTTTCTCAAACAGGAAAGTTTCTTTGGTGATGCGGTGTTTCTAGCCCGGAGAGAAACCCTTCCAGCTCCACCATGAACTGCCTGCCACTCACGGGGGTCCGTGTGGCCCTCCCGCATGGCGGCGGGCTGTGCGGCGCCGGGCTGCGGGTGCACAGTGTGGGCCGGGCAGTGGGCCCCAGGCCCGTGCCCGGTCTGCGCTCGGAGCATCTGGGTTCTTGTTGGGCTTTGTTGCTACACAGCCGGCTGGTTTTAGGGATACCATTTTCTCTGCTTTGTTTTTGAATTTTTAAATTTTTAAAATCTTTATTGTATTTTTTCCCATTACCACGTAGTCCCCTTACATGCCCCCGCACCCAGCAAACACCTCGCTGTGGCCCATGCCCATCAGTCCTTTTCCCTTTTCCCTCCAACCCTCCACCCTGTCACCTGCCCCCACCCCCACTGGCACTCTCCCCCGCAGTCCCCTTAGTTCACATTTATCGGGTGGAAATGAGCACCGTTTCAATCATCGGTACTGAGAAGCTGCTTTTGGAACCGTGCCGGCTCCGCGGCGGGAGCATCACCTGGACGAAGTCCTGGTGGGAGGGTGTCCCGGCCATAGCCCAGAGCCCACAGGCGGCAGCGAGCCTACCGCTCGACCCCCTTGTCCTCTGAGGCCTGTGCCTGGCGGGTGGTGTGGCCCACAGAGGTGGCAGCGAGGAGCCCCGGAGAGGGGACGAAGGGGCGGGGCCCCACTTCTCCGTTCGCTACTTGAGCAACTTGTGCCCGGGCTTTATCTGCGTGGATGGCTCTTCAAGTTCCCCTTCAGTGCACGGAGGTGTCCGGTGTGCAAACTCACGTCCGCTCTCGGCCGTGTCGCTCCGTGAGTGGATAATCCCCGCGCTCTGCGGAGGCAGAAGGTGCCTTCCAGGTGAGACAGCTCCCTGTCAGCTGCGGAGGAGAAGACAGATCTGGGGACTGTCGCTGAACGAAATGAAGGTGTTACAGTCTGTGTTTGAGGCTGAGGGGGGAACGGGAACTTTTTACACATGCACACTGAAAACCACTGTATTCTAAATTAGACCACATTAGGATTTAATCGTTGCTAATCCAGGCTAGAATAAATGTGGGGGTTCCCTGACACGGAGCTTGTTTAGTCGGAGATTGCTGCCTTTGATTGTCCTTGCAGAGTGTGCAGTCTGGGTAACTTGCTCTGGACCCTGTGCTCTCTGCGCGGAACAGAGGCACCTGTCGCTCACAGACGTAGGCGCAGGGTGGACGTTTCACATTCACCATGAATTTTGGTGGATTCCACAGTCGCGTACTAGCAGCCAGAAACCATGCCTGGTGACAGCCACGCCACAGAGCGGGTGGTCAGTCGACCTTGCTGACCAGCTGACCAGCCGGCTTACACACTTAAAAAAGGTTCGAACTGTCTCGGCTTTGGTTAAACTCCCTTCGAGAGGCAGAGTCGTGGGGCCTTGTCAGCAGGGATAATGACCCGCAGGGCTGGGCCGTTTCTGCTGGGGGAGGGGTGTTCTCCACGGCTGGAGGCGTGCGGGAAGCCACAGGGCCATGCTTGCCATCCCCACCTTGCATTGCTCAAGAATCCTTTCTTAGTGTTGCTACAAAGGCCTCTAAGTGGTAAATCGCTTTGCCATTATGGGTACAAACACCTTCGTGTGAATTAGCTGCCAAATCCTTTCTCTTTCCCCCCCTTTACATTTTACTTTGTTTTGGTGAGAACACACCCATTGTAGTTGACTATAGGGGAGATGTTGTTTAGTGCAGCTCTGGAACTAATCTTCCTGTTTAACCGAGACTTCAAAGCCAGCCCCGGCCCCCACCTTAGATGAATCAGACCATTTTAGATGCTGCACGGACTGTGTGGGTCCAGCAGCCCCGCTTCTGGGTGCGCGTCCAGAAGAGCGGACGCTGGGGTGTTGAAGAGGTATCATCAGCACTCCTTGCCCGCTGTGGCACTAGTCACAACGACTCAGGGGTGGAACGAGGTCCGTGCTGAGGGATCATTTGGAGGGCAGGTTGGTGTGAGGGAGGCGGGTAGAGACAGGCCCCGAACGAGGAACACCATCCTCAGGAGGGACCGCGAGTGCACGTGGGCTCCCTCGATTGGCCAGGTGAGGGTGACATTGTCGGGTCTCACTTTTCCAGCCTCACAGTTCCACTGGGCCTCTGGGGGAATGGAGGCGGGAGATGGACGATCCCCGAGTGGGGTTTCCCACCCGGATCCCCACACAGTGGTCTTCTCAGGAGGCCGCTCGGGTCTGGGTGCAAATGGCACCTCCACAGAGATGGGACCCCGGGCACCCATCTCGAGGAGGCCACCTCCACCCCGTGACACTCTGAGGAGCACTTAACGCATTAGCTGGTATGGTCTTGTTCTTTATGTGCTTACTCCATCATCCATCTTTTCCCACTGGGACACGGCGGCACCTGTGTGTCTGGTTTGTTTCTGGGTCTTCCGTGTCCAGCGCAGCACTGACCCTGCAGGCACCAAGGAGACGTTGTCCAAGGGGTTCATCCCTCAGCTGAGTCCCAGAGCATCCCAGAATGAGGGTCCTGGTGAGGCTGGCTGGAGGGAGAGGGTACTGTTTGCTTTGTGTGTCTAGGCAGCCCATGGACTCAGGGCATCCCAGGCCCATGGGCTCTGACCTTGACCTTGAGTGTAGTTTCTCTGCAAGAGCAGTCCCCCAAGGAGGACTCCCCTCCACTTTTGCCAATAGGCTCCACTGTGGCTGCATTGCATGGTGATTCCTCTTTTCATCCCAGAAAAATGGTGCCTGCCTTGGTCTATTTCTTTTAATGGAAACTCCCTAATAGCCTTGGAACAAATGATCACTTCGTGAGCAACCAGCTCCATGGGACGTCTCTCCGGGAAATAAAACTGAGCGATTACATGAGGGAGTTGGCCTGTGGTGAGTGGGGCCCCCCTCGGAGGAAGGGCCACAGTCTTAGGATGGGGAGGCTCGTGGAGATGAGAACCTCAGACTCTTGGTCTGAACACACCGTCCCCGAGGAGACGAGGGGTGGGACATGAGGCAACAGCGACTCTCTCTCACTGATAGGACAACGAGTTGATCCCAGCCTCTGCTTCCCCAGAAGAGTGTGTAAGGAGAGGGAGATTCCTGGAGTGTGTTCACACTTCCCACGCACAGCGTGCCCTGCTGGCTGAACCGTGGGGCAGACGTTCCCGAGGAAGGAAGTCTCCAGGACACTGGCCGCCATGAAAGGTGACCGGAGGGCTTCCCTTGGAGCAAGGACACATCGAGTGGGTCAAGGTCAAAGCTGGAGGCTTCCGCAGCGTCCATCAGAACTCATCAACACTTGCAGCCCCACGGCCCCTCTGCTTCCTTGCGTGAGCACAGTTTCGCAGAGACTTCCCAAGGCAAGTCGGGACCCTCTGGGGCCAGGGTTTGTTGTTGAAATTGCTGACGCCACTCAGCTCCGGGTGGCTGCAGCATCGATGGCTCTGCCGTCACCTCCCCCACGTGTGACAGATGAACGCGGGCTCGCTGTCACTGTGGGTCTTCACAGTGCTTCCCGGGGGCGGCGGGAGGCGAGCTTGCATATTTATGAAGCTTCTTGATCGATTCTTCTACACTTATTCTCAAGTGACAATCCCAGCTCCCTGCTGAGACAGGCAGAGATCTATTTAAGGGGACACCTTATTTTTGGAAATGTCAGTATTTTTCCTAAAAGGGTAAGAAACTTAAGCAGCTTTTTTGCTTTTTCAAATTTTTTTTTTGTTCCTAGAGAACTTTGTCAAGTTGATGATGGCGTGACAGGGGAAAGTTTCAGCGATGACTGCAGAGCAGGGGTGTCCAAAGTTTTGGCGTCCCTGGGCCACACTGGAAGAAGAGTTGTCTTGGGCCGCATATTCAATATGTTGTGACACGTCATCACAAAACATCTCAGAATGTTTTAAGTAAATTTATGATTTTGTGTGGGGCTGCATTCATAGCCATCCTGGGCCGCATGCAGCTCTCGGGCTGTGGGTTGGACACCCCGGCTAGAGCGCCACTGGGTTTGGCAGCAGGAAGGGATCTCGGGATCATCCATTCCAGCAGCCATGGTTTACAGATGGAAAGGACGAGAGGTGAGGTGGTCCCTCCAGTGACAGGGTCCCCTGCGCATGCTGGGCAGGCAGACAGGCGAAGCCAGCGTTTCCTGACCCAGATGCTCCAACCCTCACGCCCTCATCCCTCAGATTTTAGACTGGGCCTCCCCCCCGCCCCCCGGCTCCTCCTTCACATTCTTGTCATGTCGGTTCAGTCTGGCCCGTGGGTCCTGAAACTGGGTCTGCGGACCCCCAGGGGCTCGAGGAATTCCCCGCAGATACATGCGGGGGGCACCGTACCATGCGGGAGGCTGATAAACGTCGTCAGATGGGGTCCTTTCAGGGTCTGTAGCACTCATTACATTCCAGCAAGGGGACCTGTGACCTAAAGACGGAGGGTCCCCTAAGTAGGGAGGAGGGGAACTCTGGTCTCGTAGGCATCTCTTCCCATTGCAACGTTGAACCTGTGTCTGGGTCTGTGCTGGTTCACTGGCTCTTTTAGTTCTGGCGAAAGAGTTGACTGATATCCCCAGGTGTGTAGCCTTCAGTTCAACTTACCTCTATCATTCTCATTTCCAACTGGCCTGCTGGAGACAGTGTGTGCTTTATTGTACCCGGCGGAAGCATCCAGGGTGAGGTTCTACACCTGCCAGTCTTCTGGCTGAGCCCCAGACTGGAAAGTGCTGGAAAAGACAGAGGCAGGATTGTATGATTGACGGTGCCTGGTACCTTCCATCACTGGACACGTGGGTGGCTCACCGTGCATCCTGGTTCTGACCTTCCTCAGATGTCACGCAGAGAGCGACAGCGATCGGGAGCAAAGGCACACAGAGCTACAGCAGCATCTGGGACTGTCCCCGAGAAAGGACGGTGTGAGCAGAGCCCTGTCCCGGGGGCCTCGCGGAGCGCACAGGTCACGGACCTGGCTGCTGAATCCCATGTACTTGCAGGATGTTAGATAACTCCGCGGCCGCGCAGTCTGCGGTGCAGTTTAGGGGCTTCTGGCCTGAGCTCGCACGGATGAGTCAGAGGCATGCAGCTCTCGGCGTCAGTTTCTTCACGTCTCAAAATTCTTTCAGAACTTTCTTTCTTCCTTAATCCAGAACTGAGATCTAAATTGGTGTCTTCCTGTTTTAAATCTACACGTGCACGTTAGGAGCTATAAGGGAGCAAATAAAATACGAAAAGTTTCTGTTCCGAAGAGCCGTAGAGTCGTCCCAACCAGTCTGTTGAGAAACATTTCCAGAGAACCTGCTCTGTCCGGGGGGCTGTGTGAAGCAGGCACGTTTTCCGTCCCCGAGTTTACCGGTCACAGGGGAAGGTGCTGTTTATCCGGGCAGACGAGCTCCGAGCAGGCCCAGCGCAGCGGGGAGGGCAGACTGGCGTGTTCTGCGGGAGAAGGAGAAGGAGCAGGACCGTGTTCGGGATCACCGTGCAGTCTGGCGGGAACGCGGGCAGGGACGCGGCCACGTGGCCACTCCAGCGCGGTGTTGGGTAGCACGCGCCGTCCTTTCGCCGAGCTCTGCCACTCTAGTCTCAGCTGATGTGTGTCCCCGAGACCACAAAAAAGAAAAGTTCAGGGCTCTTAAGAATTCACGTTATTGATTCCCCCAAACTCACTGACTCGGTGAAATTTTGTGATGTTCCTGAGCTTTCCTTCGGGGTTCCCTGTTGGCTGTGTTTGACAGCCGGCACCCGCCGGAAGGAGCGGAGTCCCTCACGTCCATTCGCTCACCAGTCGCTGTGTCGCACGGACCCGCTCAGATTCTTGCAGACCGGCGGGAAGCGGGTGGGGGCGGGGCGCGGCTGCCCGCCGCCACCTTTACAGCGGGTCGCCGTGGTCGGGTGGCTGGGATCTCGGGTCCATGGTGCGTGTTCACATCCTGGCTGATTGCGGGCAGTGTGCTGAGCAAGCAGTCACTCAGCAGACTCTGTGCATGGTTTTAGGTCTTTTTAAAATTTATTTTATTAAAAAAATTTTAACTACAGTTGACATTCAGTATTACTCTGTATCGGCTTCAGGGGTACAGCACGGTGGTTAGACGGTCACGCACTTTACAGAGCCCCCCGCCCCCGTTTCCAGTACCCGCCTGGCCTGCACCGAGTTTAGTTATTACAACGTTGGTGACGAATACGGCGAGGCCGTAAAGCAGGAGGAAATCCGACCATTTGCGGCAGCGTGGGCGGACCCGGCGGTGCTGCGCTCAGTGAAACAAGCCAGACAGAGGAAGGCGAACACCGTGTGGTCTCAGGTACACGTGGAATCTGGACAACAAAAACAAACGACAGGGACACAGACTCACGGACACGGGAGAGGAGAGTGAGGTGGCCAGGGGGGAGGGCGCTGGTGGAGACCGCGGAGGGACTAGGGAGTGCAGATTGGTGCTTGCTGCGGAGCAGTCACGGGATGTAAAGGACGGCGCAGGGAACGCAGTGTTAGATCTTAAAGGTGACCGCATTTCCTACTGAAGCCCAAGCGCCCTGATGTGGCGGGAGCGGGCGGCGGGCGGCGGGCGCGCCGCTTCTCTCTCCCCGGCTCGCAGGCCCGGCCCACGCGGCGCCCAGCCTCAGCCACGCTGAGCCGGCCCGTTCCCCAGGCCACCAGCTGCTCCCTGGCCTGTCCGCCACGCTCCCATTTCCGGCCACTTCCGGTCCCTCCGGTTTGACGAAGAACTCCCACAAGACACGGTCCGGTGGCGCTGCCCGTCCCACGGCGGGTTCCCCTTCCTCGGCTCCCACAGCGAGCCTGGTGCAGCTCTGAGCGCATGCGCTGTGACCTCGGGGCGCCTTCGTGTGCCTGTTAGGCTGTGACATCATCAGGACAGAGCAACAAAAAGTGACCCGTTTCTCCGCCCCCAAGAGTGGCTGCTGCGTCGGAACGCCTCGCTGTACACGTGGAGACGAAGTTGGTGATGCTAGAAACACTCCGTGCGTGCCGCTGTGGTTTTAGATAACTGGGAATCTGAGGAGGGCAGCCACGTTTCCGCATTCAGAATGTTTTATTTTACAACATGCACAGTGTGAAATGGAGTCGGTTCATTTTTCCTCAACGGTGGACAGCACTCATCCAAGACCTTAATATTCAGAAGGATACCACTTACTTACTCGTGGTTTGTTTTCTGTGTTCCGCACTGAGAAAGTATTTTAAATCCACTTCTCACAAACGTACATCTCAGACCCCTGCAGGGAAAACCATTGACTTCTGTGGCTGGAGAAAGGTTGGCCTGGCCACGCGCGTGAAGGGTGAGGTGACAGGTGAGATCAGAGGTTGTATCAGCCCTTAACGCACCAGCCGATTCTTGCTATGTGCGTGATGTCCTAAGACGGCTTTCCCCGTAATCTCGTTTTTATGCGGCAGCGAACTCTGCACACAAGATAAATCTGTGGGCCTCTTGAAAGCCTACAACGAATTTTTGGGGCATATCTACCCTAGTCCGCCAGCAGCAGGCCAATGCAGCGCTCACTGAGTCTGGCAGTGGGCCCTCCACGAATGACGAACTGTAGGCCTGCTGGTCTTGCCTGCTTTGTTTTTATTATTTTGGATTATTTATGTGGCTCAAGTAAATAGAGCTTTATTGCGGAGGATTTTCAGACGCCTGGGAAGAAGGCAAGCTCATCTGTTTCAGCTTTAATGGAGTGAACCTGACACGGGCCAGGCTGTCATAAATATCTCCAGGATGATCGGCAAGACACACGGCTTTCCAGGGCGGCCTTGTCGCTGCTGCATCTCGGTGCCGGGAGCCGCACGCGGCAGGTCCTGGTGGTTAAATGAAGGCGGGTGAGAGGGCGTGTGAGAACATGGCCGGGAAGGAAGCAGCGGGCGCCGAGCTTACCCCACCTGGCTCAGGGAGGTTTCGAAGGGGCCGCTGCTGAGCAGATGGTGACTCAGAGCGTGAAGGACAGAGGAGACAGAGTTACTCAAAGGAGGGTGGCTTTTGGTCGTGTTTCTGAAGCAGAAGTCAGGGAAATGGAGTCAGTAAGTTCAGTGCCAGACCATGTGGACTCTCCTCTCCACCTGCAGAGAGAGCATTTCTCAATCCTGGACCTGGGATGTGTTTGCCAAGCGGTCCCTGCGGCCAGATTCCACAGGGACGTGACAGGTGCAGCGTTTGAGAAGGAAGATGGATCAAAACATTAACAAAAGGCCAAGTTTATTATGTAGAGTGGGATTAGGAATGCATATTGATGGAGTTTACAGGTACTCAAGTCTACATAACTGAAAAATACTCAAACCATGTCCCACTGTGTAAGAGATACAAAATACAGAACCAGGGGATTTAATGTCAGAACAGTGTAATCATACATGTCAGCACTTAAGGGATGCCACCAAAAAAGTACTTAGAAAAATACGTTATCACAAATACTTGCATTTGTTAAAAAACAAACACAAAGAGAAATTAGCTTTAAAAATAATAGCAGAAGTGAATTCTAAGAAATGAACAGAACCAATAAACCAAATCCATTTATTTTAGGAATAAATCAAAATTGATAAGCTTTTATGAGACTAAATAATAAAACAGCAAACGAGTAAGATTAGGAATGAGAAAGGAGTAATAGTTAATCCAAAAATAAAGAGTTGTTCTCATCAGTGGGCTAATTAATTTGATAGATAGTTGGCATCATAAGAAATAAGACCCAATTAAAAATCTTTTAAAATCGATGTGATAGGAAATGCAGATATTCATGAATTAGCAACACAAGCAAAATAAGCTACAGGAATAACCGGAATTCTGCACACACTCGATACACTCACTGGAAGGTTTTTCTTAATCGAGTACTTAATTAAGATGGCAATAAGCACTGGAAACATTTTGGAGAAGGTGGCAATTGCTCATGTCTATCACCTGACCAGACAGAAGTCGGGGGAGGTCATAACCAGGACACTTAAATTTGCCGTCCAACCAAGACACCATCTCAGGGACTCACGATGGGGGGAATAATGGGGGAAGTTGTTACCTAGGGACTGGAGATGTGACCAGTCAAACGGGAGGTGGTAGGGCGCCCGGAATTTGGCAATGGCAGGAAGCCGCCGCCGCCCTCCCAGGGCAGGGGAGAGAGGGAGGGATGGACCTGCAGGGTCTGTGGCTGAACACGACAGACCCAGGGCCCACAAGAGTGGCCCTCAGGTGCCGCCCCCACGGTGCCCAGATAGTGGGACAGGCACCCATTGGGGAAGAGGTGCATACCTCTTGTGTACCTTTGAGCATACCTGTGTGTACCTGGTGTGGCTCTCTGAAGCCAGATCCCCTCCCGAAGGGCTCTCAGAGCTCCCACAGGTCAGTGACACCTGGACGTTTGGTGGCAAGAGACTTCCCAGAAGCCGGCAGGTCGCGAGCTTTATGAGCCTCATCTTGTAAGGAAGGGCATGGCGCCAGGCCGCGAGCTTTATGAGCCTCATCTTGTAAGGAAGGGCATGGCGCCAGGCCAGGGAGCAGGGGAGGGCAGTGATCTCAAGGTTAATGGTAGTGACGCAGCCTCCCCGTTCTGAGACACGGAGTGCAAGAGGAAGAACCTTCCAGGTATTGAAGCGCACTCCCTTTGTGCCCAACCACCCTCCCACAGAAGGAGCGGCCGGGCCTGTGTGGCCACCTTTGTTCTTGGCTGCGTCCCTACTAGGTCTGCATGTAGCCTGGTTGGCCACTCACTGCTGGATACAGATGGCAGGGACCACTCATCGCTGGACACAGATGGCAGGGGCAGATATGTAGTGTTACCAGGGTGCGGTGTCCTGCTGGCAGTGGGTCGGTAGCACTGTCATCTCAGGAGAAGAAATTTTATGTAGCCTCACCGTGTGCAATAGGTGATGTACAAACAATGGATCCATCCTGTTAATGCCGACTCAGCCTCCCCGTAAATTTGATGTTAACATCTTCTCCTGCTTCCGGCACCAGCAGCCAGGACCCCGGCACCCCCTCTAACAAAGTGCCTCGGGAGAACGAGCGAGGGATCCACAGATGCCAGTCCGCGTTTCCTGTGCGCGGTCGTCAGTCGTTAAGTCACACTGTGGGCAAGCCGGAGGTCAGCAACCAAACCTACAAAATTCAAAAGTGCCCCAGCAGTTTTTGTTTTAGTGGAAGTGTGATCTGTATGCCATACAACACACAGATTTTAAAGTGTAAGTTCGAGAAATGTTGACATCCTTCTGTCGACATGTAAGATGTTTCCGTCGCCCCAGGAGGTTCTCTCCCGCTCCTTCCCAGCCAGCTGACACCCTGAAGCACCCCGTTCCCATTCTTACCACAGCAGCTTGGTTTGTCTGGCCCTGAGGCTCCGGCATCTGGGATCTGTAGTGCGTGCAGCGCGCATGACTTTGCTTAACAGGGTCTGTGAGGGCCGCTGTGTGGCGTGTGTCGGCAACGTGTAACAAACTGAATCCGTGCTGTGTCACCGAGCGGAATGCTGTTTTATGTCAGTGAGATTTGTTTGCCTGCTCACAGGTCGAGGGGCCTGTGGGTTGTTATCGGGTCGGGGCTCCGACGAATACATTCGTCCTGAACTGTCACAGGAGAGTCTTTTTGTGGGTATGTTTTTTTTCTTTTGAATAACTGTCAGGAGGTAGAATTGTCAGGCCTGTGTGACGAGTGTGTGTTCAACTTTGTAAGAAACCGCCGATCCTTCCCAAAGTGGTCGTCCCGAGGTCGGCACCCCCAGAAGCACCCCGGAGTGGGCTGCCGTGCCCCCTCCCAGCACCAGGCCATGGGGGCGCCTGTCCTTCTCCGTGTTGCAGTGCAGCCCGTGGTGTCTCCTTGTGGTTTTAATTCACGTTTCCTTGTTGATGAGTGAGGCTCTGTTCACATACTGGCCAATGGTCTATTTTTGTTTTTGGCACTATGTCCAAGTCCTGGCCATGTAAAAGGTGGGTTGCTTCTCTTGCTCACCCGCCTGCCCATCATTGGAAGCTTTAGCTCGTGCTGGTGGGTGGGGTGCAGCCTGTCGGTGGTCCCCAGGCTTCCCAGCAGCACCCTCAAGGGCGTAAGTCAATCCTCTGCTGTGTGTTTGTCCCACCGGCAGTGCCCGCTGGTTGAACCCTGGCTCATCTGCCGCTACTGCCTTTACCACATTTTGGACCATAAGATGCACCTAGGTTTTAGAGGAGGAAAATAGGAAAAAAAATTTGAAGCAAAAAATGTGCCAAAATATTTAATAACATAAATAACATAATATTTCACCAGTATAAATGTACAGCTACATTCGGACTACAGGGCACACCCCCATTTTCCTCCCAAATTTGTGGGGGGGTGCGTCTTATAGTCTGAAAATATGGTATGTGATGGTATTTCTTTACATCTTGTGCCAGATGCAGTTTTCTTTTCATTTTGTATGTCCCCGCTCATTTTTGCATATTTATGGTAATTGTTAAGAAGGTGACTTATTTTTCAGGTACACAGCACGTTCCAGAATGGCAGACCATACTCTGTCAACAACTCACTCACTCCCGCTTCTGGGCACGGTTCGCTCTGTTCTGCAGGACTTGGGAGAGGTGTCTTAAAAATGCCACACATTTTAATGGGGACACATATCAGGAAAAAAACCACAGGATTTCTCTTATGACTCAGCACTGCGGACTCGGCTGGGCTTGGCTCTCGGTGTGAACGCTGACTGTGCGTTTTATTTCCAAGCCTCGCTGGCATTTTGTGCTGGTTGCAGGATCGTTTAGCACTGTGTGCTTTTCCCAGAATCTTAACAAACAGCCAGGAACAAGCTGAACACCGAATGGCACACTGGGTGTGTCCTGACTCAGCAGACGTGCTTGGAGTCTTTTCTGAAAGGCCAGCACTTGGCTGCAGTACCGGGTGGTGAGCGCTGCAGGTGCCAGAGCGTCGGGCGCGGAGCTGGGTCCCAGGCTCCGGCGGGCAGCGAGATCATTGAGGAGAGCTCTGACAGCCTCTTGAAGAAGTGGGAACCTTTTGCCAATGTCATAACGTGGCTGCGCTTCCGAGCGTAGTTCCATAAACAAATCCCATAACTGCAGTTTGGCTGGGGAGGCCTGAGTATCTGGTGGCTTCTGGAACATCTACAGTGACAGTATTAAAGTAATTTACATCAGATGGGGTGCTGGGGAGGCAGCGGCTGAGTGCCGACGTCCCCACACGTTCCTGCTGTGCCTGGCAGGCTGCGCGGTGGCATGGTGCCCGTGTCCGGGCCTCGTCATGTGGGAGGTGAGGGCGGCCACACTGTCAGGGCTGGGGATGGGCCTGTGGTGATGTTCGCTGTTTGTTCAGAAAGTTCTGGGCCTTGGGTCTCCTTCTGCTAATGCAGCCACTCTAGGTGCAGGCAGCCTGCTGGGCCTGCTCTGTCACCCCCAGGGGACACAGGGGCATGGCCACACAGGAGACACCGTCCTTTGTCTCATCCTGCCTGATGTGGCTCGGTTAGAGCATCATCCCATAAACCTGAAGGCCACGGGTTTGATTCTCAGTCAGGGCACGTACCTAGGTTGCGGATTCGGTCCCTGGTTGGGGCGTGTGCGAGAGGCAACTCATCCATGTTTCTCTCTCACATCGATGTTTCTCTGCCTCTCCCCGCTTCCTCCTTCTCTGAAATAAGTGGGGATTAATAAAAAGTCCTTTGTCTCTGACCCAGAAGTCTCATGTCTTCTCCCAGCTTCCGTGACACAGGGATGGGATAGCTTATTGCTTCTGAGAAGGGTAACTCTCGGACCCTCCAAAGGTCGATGAAGTGACTCACTTGCCATCGCTCAGCACGGAGATGGTGCTGTTTTCTGCATCAGCCCGTTAGCGGTGTTAGAGACCGCCGGGGCCACCACGGGGTAAGCACTCGTCATTCTGGGAATGGCGCACGTGGGTGCTGCGCCGGAGATGTCCCCGTAGCACCGCTGAGGTGTCTCGCTGCTCTCCACGCAGTGGAAAGTGAAGTGGACCGACCGGGTGAGAGGTTACTTTTCCCACCGGAGCAGGAAGGCCGGAGTCAGCTGCCCAAGCCTGGCGGGGCGGCCCTGGGATGTTCCGGCCTCCCGACCTTCTGTGCAGCCACGTCGGCCTGCAGCTTGGGTTCGTCTCACAGCCCTCCCTCTCCCCTCGAACCTCTGACACCTTGGGCCCCTACTCCCTCCTAGGTCATGGCTTTGCCTCTCAATCACTTAGGAAATGGAAGAACTCGGACAATAGTCTCCACAGACTCCCCCTGCCACGCCTGTTCGGACCCACCCCCACACTCTGGCTCCTGATGTGTCCTGTTTGTGCGTCTTCAGGACCAGCTGCGGTACCATCGCCTGGAAATGTGCTGGAAATGCAAAGTCTGAGGTCCCACTGCAGAGCGAGTGACTCGGAGACTGAAGCGGGGCCAGCGTCTGGGTTCCCCAGCCCTGTGGTGGTCCCGCCCGTGGGACAGGTGGAGGACCACCCTGTGGATGCATTGATTACTCACGCTCTTAGCAAATCTCGTCCCCCCTGGGGCTCCATCCCTCTCACTCACCCAAAGACAGGGATCGCTCCAGGCATTCTCTCTCTGCAACATTATCCAAGTCTCCTTCTGTAACTGTTCCCATCAACATGCAAATGTGGCATTCCTCCATTCTTAAATCCATCAACCCCAAACTCCTCCTGACCCGACTCTCCCACCAACTGCTGACCCGTTTTCATCTCCTCTTTGCAACGGAAGTCCTTGAAAGAGTGGTCTCTCCTCACTGTTGCCAGTCCCCTCTCGTGCCACTGCCCCACCTATGACGCCACCAAGACGGCTCCTGTGGGGACCAACGGTGACGGCCATGTTTTTGAGTACTGCTGTCTTAGTCTGCTTAGGCTCCTACAAGCAGACTCTATCCTGTGTGGCGTAAGCAGCAGGAGTTTGTTTCTCCCTGTTCGAGAGGCTGGAAGTGGAGATGCCGGTGCCAGTGTGGCCGGGTCCTGGAAGGGTCTTCTTCCTCCCTGCAGGGAGTGTCAGGGCGGGATGGGTGCGGGGGCGGAAGAAAAGCTTTCTGGTCTCTCATGAGGGAACTAATCCCAACACGGGCGTCCTAGCCTCCTGACCTCCTCAAAGGTCCTATCTCCTGATGCCAGTGGCGGGAGTTTGGGTTCACCATAGGCATTTTGGGGGTACAAACATTCAGTGCACAGCCACTCTCAAGAAAATATTTTGCTAAGTACTGTGGATGGATATCTTCGATGCTTTTTGCCATTAAGAACTTTGTACTCCAGTAGGCATGGTGAGATATGGTGGTGTGAAAAGATGACCAGTACACGGGTTACCCCCAAGTCTATGTTATCGGAGCTCAGAGAAAAAAGACGGTCTGGCTTGGCCGAGGCGGCTCCAGAGATGAGGGGGGATTTGGTCTGGGCCTCGGAGAGTGGGTCCACGTAGGAGAATGGACGGGACATTTAGGTAGCAAGAAATTACCTGTGTCTTGGTAGAAATGATATGTCCTTTCTTAGGACAAATTCTGGGAAGTAATACAGGGAGATTAATTATAATTTTAATGGATCCTGACACAAATGGAGACAGATGGCTTCAATAAGCATGCGGTTGGTGCATTTACCAGTTAGGAATATGGATGAATGTGAATTTATAGCCACCTCGTCTCACTGATGAATAGAAAGTTATTTGGTTGGTAAACTCAGGGCCTGGAATCCCCTGGGAGGCAGGGACCACGGTCTCTGTAGATCTCCTGGGGAGTGGGCGTCAGCTTGCTGGGTAGACCACAGCTGAGGGCCTCAAGCTCCAGAACCTGCCACACACACAGTGGTTCATTTCTTTGAAAAATTTTTTCTTTCACTATTTTTGTGATTGTTGTTTTGTTAAATGGGCAAGCCCAGCGACATCTGTGGCCATGGTTGGTGGGCTCAGGTGGCTGCGTGAGGTGGAAGGAACCATCTGAGGGCTGGCCTGATGGCGCCCAGGCCACCTGTGGTGGTTTCTGGAACCCTCCCTAGAGGTGTCCTGATCCATCCGGCCGCCCAAGCAGTGCCATCCTGGGCTGCTGCCTGCAGCTCTCGCTGCCCGAGCCAGAAGCAAGAGCTCCTCAGGCTGGTGCAGAGATCCCTAATTCAGTGCACACACACGGGCTGGTGGGGGACGTCCAGCTTTGACATGCTGGGCGGCCATGTCTGAGGTCTGTGTGGAGGAGAACCACGTCGTGTGTTCCCTGACGTCCTCTCCACTGCCTTGTTCTGCTCCTGGGTGGACTGGAGGCTGACCTGGAAACCCCTCGTTATCCTTCATCCAGATGCTCCTGTAGCAGGAGGTGCAGGAGGACACAGGTGCCCCGTGCGCGGCACGTGTTCTGCAGGGAGGAGAACGGTGAGCTGGAGTGGCGAGCCCACCGTGGCTGGCAAGGGGGACCTGTGCCAGCCTCACACAGCGGGACGTGCGCTCCCCGGGACCCTGCCGTCATTCTCTGCCTAGTTGTTGGTGTGCGTGTGTTCTGGGCTGTTGCCGAGGTGAGACCTCTGCCAGGTCCCGTGTCACGTGACTCAGTGGAATGGCTCTGTTTCCCGAGTGTAGGGTAGAAACAGACTCTCCTTGTTGAAAATACCAGCTGTGCGGCTTTCCTTTCCAGCACCTCAGGGAACACGGGGCAGACGGAGCGGCTCGCACTCCTAGTAATTGTAAGACAGGGTTATTAAAAGGTTAAATTAACCAAAATTAGTACGATGCTCAGTCAGCAGACGGCATCTGGGAGCTGAACACGCTCCGTGCCTCTAACACCCGTCTGAATGTCGCCCTCACTCGGGACGTTGGAGGAAGTGGGCGTCCCGCTGCCCTGGCTGTCCCCCTCTGCCTGGTGCCCTCCGACCCGGGCCCGGACGCGCCTTACTCCAGGCTCCCTCTCCGGGTCACTTCCAGCCCTCCTGCTGCCCACGCACTCAGTGGTCTTTCCAGCAATCCACCTCGTACTGGCCTTTTAGGGCTTCTCTGGGGCCCCATTCACACGCAAAAACACCATGAAGTCATACATGGGGGAAGACGCCAGGGTTCCCTCCTCCCAGGGCCACCACCATGGGTTTTTTTTTTTTTTTTTTGGTTTGTTTTTAAATGGAAGGAAGCAGGTGGCTGATGCTCACCAGGGCCCTGCTTTTGCTCCTGACTTGGCCTGAGAAGACTCCACTTCCAGGCCTGTGACTGGTTCTAGCCAATGAAATAGGGGAAATGACAGGGGACTTCTAGTCTGAGGCTTTAGGAGGTTGTCCGAGTTCCCTCGGTTCTTTTCCTAAGCAACAGCCCAGACGTCAGCCGCTGTAAGCAACACAGGCGGCCCCGTGTGCAGAGAAATGTGGCCTGGATCCGAGTCACCATGTGGGGCGCTGTCCTGGCATTCTAGTAGTCACTGAGGTTTGGGGATTATTCGTTGCTGATGCAAAGTCCAGCCTATTTTCCCTAATTTAGAAGTCACTCAGGAATGTTCCCCCGAGTGATATTCCCAATGAACCCTGCTGTGTTTTCCTGGGGATCTAGTCATAAGGCTGAAATGAAGCTTACTTCTTAGTGACGTACCATTAGAAGATACTAGAAAGTTGTTCTAGGAAAAGGAGGGAGTCCAGAAATAGAGTTGTGTGTAAGTGAAGGAACAGGCTTGGAGAAACAGGAGCTCTGCCCAGAAAAGTTTCCATATGTGGAAAGAAATCAAACTCACAGAGTCAGAGGACAGTGACCTAGGGCAGGGAGAGGGGTGGCGCCCACAGATTTAAGGTCTCGGAGCCCAGACGCCGAGGGCGGAAGAGGGGTCTAAATGCAGGGTGCACAGCAAGCCCGTGAAGACCCGACGGCCCCACTTAGCAGGGGCACCACGGAGCCCTGGGTTCTCCCTGGACTCTCATTAGACGCTCGGCGACCTGGGCCGAGGGGCGTCACCCAGGAGGAGGGATGAAAGGCAGAGCAGAGACGTGCCACCTGAGTGACCTCCAACACGGGGGTCCCTTCAGCTGCAGACTCCGGGACTGCACAACCCTCACTGTGACGACCGAGTCCCTCATTAGACTGTTGGAATAACAGTGTCCAAGTGACAGCTGGAAGGGCCTCCTCTGGGTAGCTGCCGAACCCTTTTATTTTGCAGAGGGTTAATGAGAGACTTGAGCCACCTTCTTTGTCACTCTTAGGAGAGCGCGAACACGGGGAACGGCTTGCCTCTCCCCCCCAGGGTTGGGGCACCTCTCCATCTCAGGTCCTTCTGACTTCTCGGCACAGCTCCCACACCCGTGTGAACCGGCCCCTCTGGGGGTCAGCAGGTGTAACTCACTCCTTCGGTGCAGACTGTGGTGGGATAGGAAGGCACCACATTTCTGGGCCAGTGGGCCTTTTTGGCTTAGTTAATTAAGATCCTCTGCATATTTCACCCCTTGGTTTCAGAGTTTCATTTAAAATTTAGACTGTTCATGCTTTGTTAGTCCCACACATTGACTTTCTGGGCCAAATAATGATTATTTTCATCCTGGGAACTCACTGATTGCAAAATAGGAGACAGCAGGGGCTCATGTGACCGCAAAAGTTAAATGTCGTGCAGACCGGCTCTCCTGGTGCTGGGCTTTAGGTCCGCAGGGGGGGTGACGTTAATTACGTGGCTCATCTATGAATGATTTACTAACAAATCTACAATAACATAATTTATGCACGATGACAACTGAAGAGAAGAGCCTCAAGGAGTAAACATCGTATGCAAAGGATTAACGACCAAGCAGGTTCATTCACGAGTGTTCACTAGGCCCCGGGGTTAGCTCCCGTGTGCTGTGAAGTCGTCTGGTGCCGAGTAATCGGGCCGATAAAGAGGAGTGAGGCCGGGTTTGCACTGATGCCCTGTGGTCCCTTCCCCCCACCCTGTGAGGTCTCTCGTCGCAGTTCGGCTCGCAGCTGCGCCCTCCCTCCTGTCCCTGGGGGGACACGGTGCCCCTCTGAGGGTGACAAGCTAGAGAAGGCTCAAGGCTCCTCAGGTTAAAGGGGCATCGGCCGGGCATCATCAGGCCGGACACCGTCGGCAGCAGAGTGTCCATGCACGTGAAGTTCCACGAGGCTGAGCGGGATAGGCACAACAGCGTTCCCTGGAAGTTGTCCACGTCCTAACCCCTGAACCCGTGGATGCGGGACTTGGCCGGTGTGATTAGGTTGGGGATTTTGAGGTGAGATTATCCGGGATTATCCTGGTGGGACCAATGTCATCATAAGGTCCTTAAAATTGGACAAAGGGGGCAGAAGAGGAAGTCAGAGTGGTGTTATCTGAGGACTCACCTTGCCGTTGGTGGCTTTGAAGAGAGAATGCAGTGGCTCCTGGGAGCTGGAAAAGGCAAGGACGTGCACTCCCCTGGGCCCCCACCCCCAGAGCCTCCGGGGCAGAGTGGGCTTGCAGACTGTTCGATATTTGTCTAGGGCAACCTGTGTTGGACTTCTAACCCGCAGGACTGCAAGGCAACACATTTGTGTTCGTTTAGGCAACAGTTCATTTAATCTTCAGGGCGGCTTTAACGAGGGTGTTTTATGGCTCCTCTCCTGGGGACCGGGACAGATGCCCGGAGGCTGCACAATCACCGGGCGGCGGAGCGGAATCCAGCACAGCCCCTCGAGCTGCCCGCCTCGTGTGCACTCGACACGGCTCTGCTTTGGGAAGGGCACCTGTCAGAGCCACGCATGCGCTGCTCGTGGGCTGGGGTTTGCTCAGAGTCGCCGTGAGCCTGCTGGGCACTGTGAGTGTGGGTCTCCACGGGGAGGCACGCTGTCGTTTCAGGCTCTGAGACGGACTCACACGCCCGTGCAGGGCTGGACGCCCTCGCGGAGTGCACAGATGTGCAGAATGCGCCCTCACACCAGGTCGAGTCGTGACGGGGAAGGGACAGTGGGGCTGCTTTTGTATTTTTCTCCGCTGCACAGAATTCCTCGCAGGAGCTCCGGCCCTCGGTAGCCGTCACTGCAGGAACCCCCGCAGAGGAGAGGTGCTGACCGCTGGTCGGGAGGAGGGAAACCCGAGCTGCTCTGGCGTGTCCAGGACGGAAAGCCGGGGTGAGGCCTCCCTCTGAGTCGGTGGACTGAGCCTGTCTTCCTCTCTTGTCGCCCAGGAGAACTCACTCTTGCACGGCGACTTCATTTGAGAGGATCATTTGAGAGGAGAACAGTCTTGGTTCTGCGGCCCCCGGGAACACAGCGTCTCGGGGGATTTTGTTAGGGAAGAGGAATGACCAGTGCAACGGAGTTAAAGCAGGGTGTTCTTTTAACAACCGTGCTTACGCTCAGTCCTTTCTGCCTTGTCAGCACCCATCACGCGCCCTGCCCACCCACCGTGCGTGGTCCTTAACCCAGCCAGCAGGTGTCCCACTTAATGCTTAGCAAGATCGGCTGCTTCGAGTCAGCGGTCCCTCCTCCCACCGCGCGTTTCTCTACCGGTTGCTGGTTTCGTCCCCTTCCGGCGTGGGAAAGGGGGTCTCAGCCGTCGTCCCGCCTTTATCCCGGCCTCAGCCTGTGAGCACGCTGGCCCCCACCATGCTCCTGGTTGAAGCACTCATCCCGTTCTCACCGTGAAGTTTAATAGCCTCAATAAATGTTTATCTTGCCTTTCACATGGTTGCTACAAAATCTCTTCTGCTGTCATTTTAATGACACCCTCTGACACCTTCCATTGCCGTCAGCTCTGGCGTGGAGACCTGGGGCCTGGACCTGTTCTCAAAGGTGGGGCCTCCCCCACCCCCACATGGGTCCTGTCATATCTGTCAGAATTCACGTGCTGTTCCAACAGCACGTAAAATGCTCCACCAGGTAGGACGTCCCTGGGGCTCAGAGGTCCTCCCTGGGTGCTGAGGACAAAGGCCAGACCTGATGCTGGGCCAGGTAAATTCCTTGCCACACAGGAAGCTACTGTCGTCATTCCGCATCTTACAGGTGAGGAAAATAGGGCTTAAGCTGGCTGAGTGACACATGGTAGTCGCTGAACCTGGGTCTTCCAGCCACGAAGCATGGTTTCAGAGGCTGAGTCTGCAGTGAGGTGTCTTACAAAGGTATTGGCTGAAAAGAATCATCTCTCTGAGACCAAACGGTCAATTTAGATGTGACCATATGTGATATCAAATAAATTATAGTCACATAATCCTGGATTAACAAGCAATCCTTTCATTTCCGGAGTTGCCAGGGAAATGCTGGCTCTTGTCCATTTGACCAAGGTCACTCCTGGTCACTCTCAGGGAGCCTCAGAATTGCCGCCTTGTCACTCCACGCTGCCCAGGTCTGCGCTTGCTCGGTGTTTAGCCCGGATGTCTTCATGAACTCCCTGCCAGACACTCTCGCTGTTTCTGTCCCGTCACCGCCAATTGCACAGTCCGGGGCGGGCCGTCCCTCCAGAGCTCACGCAATGGAAGAGGCTTCCTGGAGCAGGTTCTTGCAGAACGCTCTGGACTACTTCTGTCTGCTTCCTCTCCACCCTGCTACTGTTGCAAAGTTTGTACTGGCTCCTCCACATCACATGCTAATTATGAGAGACACAGTCCTCCCCGCAGCCCCCGAGTGGCTGCCGGTGCCTCCCTCTGCATCAGCAGCCCTGTGGCAGCTGTGGCTAGTAACTACCTGTCACCTGTTTCATGGCTTGGGCTGTGCAGTGACTGCATATGGAAGCTATTACGGCCATATTTTCTCCGCCCAAACTTGGGAAACATGACCCAGACGGGACGACCCCACATATGGGTACACAGGACGTAATGTTTCTGTCGCAGAGAACTGGAGGCATCTGGTCTCCACATGTGCGGAGTCCGTGGCCCCTTGCATGTCTACTTGTCGATGCGTTTGTAGCCACGTGCGTAGGTAACCGCAGGAATGGGATTTTTATAGACTCTCTGTCGGGGCCCTTCCACTTGGAATAGTCATCGTTTCTGTTTACAGCCAAATTGCTTCTTAATTTAGTGGCCAGTCTTACATGATAAGTTACATATTTTGGTTTTGATGTTCTTTAGTGAATATATTTTCTTACTTCTATTTAGGGATCTGTGTTCTGTCTAGGCCACAAAAAGGGGGGGAAAGAAAATAACAGGAAAAAGAAGGCGGTATGTCTTCATTTGTCCTGAAAATCTCAGTGTCCTGAAAATGTCAGAGGGGGAGATTTCTTGACGGCGAACCAGTGTGGGGAAATATTTTAGGGGTGTGTGTGTATGGGGGGAAGCTTTAGAAAACAGATTAAAGTTGAAGAAGTTCTTTCTCTTTTGGGGGTCAATGGACATGGGTATTTTGAAAGCACAGTAAGTGATGAATGAAGGGACATCAGATGGCAGAAAAATGGACACCGTCATAGTCAGGAGGTATTTATTTGTCTGGGTCGCCCCCGTCAGCCTGCTCTCAGGTGGCTAATGGAGGAAACGAATAAATCGATGGCTTTCACGGCAGGAAGGGGAGCAAACGCCGGTGATGCCTGGGGGTGTTAATTAACTGTGTTTGAGTAGAGAAATACTACGCGCAGGGAGCATTCATTACCGCAAACCTCGTGAGCAGGAACCGATGCCGTTCTAGCAGGGAGGGACAATCTCCGACGTAGGCGAGAGACGGCCATGCAATGGGAGCAACCAAAACGAGAAGCCCCCGAGAGAAAAATGGCCCCTTGGCAGCAGCGCACCCGCACTGGACACAGCGCGGCCCGTCAGGGTGATGAGGGGAACCCGGACCGGCAGGCCTTTGACGTGACGTTGACCTTCAGAGAGGCTCGAAACCCGAGTGAGAAGCACTAAAGAGCATGACGGATGCGGCAGGAAGCCCTTCCGCATTTTTCACTTCATTGGGTGGTTTTACACTAAATCTAAGCTCCTTCCCAATCCCTCGGTTTTTGGGATCGGTCATCTAGCCCCTCTGTGCAGTCCAGTCTCCGTTTCCCACTGGGCCAGGTGGATAATTTCCCCTCGTTGTTTCCATTCTGTGCAGGGAAACAGCCATTACATCCTCAAAACTTCGGAGTCATTTGCTGTTACCTGTAGATAAGGACGGTCTCAACACAGCATGCATGGCCTCTGCCTGCATCCCATCCTCCTGCTTCCCCGATGTCCTGGAGTGTCACCCCCACAGCTCCCTGGCTTTTAGGACCCGTGCTGCTCCTGACACCTGGGGGAAGGCTCTTTGCTTTCTCACCTAGTCAGCTCTCCTCAGTGGTCAGTGTCAGGTCCTGTGTCACTTCAGGAAAGCATTCTCTGACCCTCCAGACTAGTGACTCTCGCCAGCTCTGAGGCTTTGCTTACGGTACTCATGCAATTGTGTACTTATGCCAACACCTTTAGTCCACACCACACCATGCTCTGCAAGGGCACAGGACCGTCTCGTCTGCATCTTCAAAGTTAGCACATCGCCTGTGTGGAGTGTGGGGTACAGCGTGTGTGATCACCTGGTCTCATTTATCCCCCAGGAGGGAGATGCTGTCGTAACTCAAGTGGTTCAGACAGGGACAAGCATGGAGAACACAGGCAGCTGGTGAATGCAGGAAACAGTTGAACCTGGGCAGCCTGCTCTCACGGACTGCATTTTTAATCATGGTGCTAAGTTGACCTTGAAGATAAGAAACTCTCCCAGACTTTCCACCTTGATCTTGTGCTCCTTCTCACAGGCCTACAGCCGTGTTTAGTTGTGTGTCTACACCTGAATGCCCGCCTGCCTCCCTCCCTCCCTTCCTTCCTTCTTCCCTTTCTTCCCTTCTGTCACTGCAGACCTTCAAACACCTAACGTACACTGGGCATCACAGTTGGCACTGCGGTTACAACTCTCAACACAGAGTTGAGAAATAGTTTCTATCTAGAGGTGTTTATATTTACCAATGTATGGCAATATCTATCTATCTATCCATCCATCCATCCACCCACCCACCCACCTGCAGTCGGACCAGTGGTAGGGAGAATACTGGCAGTTTTAACAAATTGTTATGGCCATTAGCAAACAGCTGTTGTAAGTGAGCATCTGAAAATGTGTAGGAGGGAAAATGCTGTGGAGGAGCCAGCCTCTGGGTCTGGAAGGATAAAATGAGTTAGGTATGGAAATAGTAAGGGACATTAGAGGAGGTGGGAAAGGGGAGGGTTACGGCTGCGGAGAGGGGTTCTGTGGGGGACTTTGGGGTGCGGGAGAGGTAGGAGGTGGATTGGGGGCCACACGGTAAAGGCTTGTAAACTTGGACTTTCATTCACGGTTCGGGGTCTGTAATGGTCTGAAGGCAGAACCAGCCTTGTCATTCCGTCAGACAGCCCAGGCCACTCTGTGGATGACGGCCTGCAGGGGGTTTGGGCGTGAGAGAGGGACCAGGAGTCTCTGGGTTCTAGGGTGACAGAAACGTGTCACATCCTACTCTCAGTCACGTGATCCCATTGCTCTTGGTGGCTGCACCGCCCTCAGAGAGGTAACGTGTCTGTGGGTGGGGTGGGCTCTGTCCGTGTTGGATGTACGTGCTCAGCGATACCTGTACTGACTTATGTGTTGCATGTCTAACCCATGGTAGATGCTCTGCTGGGGTCAAAGATGACTAAGAATCACACAGGGCCCCCGGGGCCCACTGATTCATAGATGAGGGTGTGTCTGTGGTCCCGCCATTCTCCCTCGCTGGGGCAGTGAGCAGGGGGAGGCTTTCATTGTTGGGAGTCTCTCTGCACCCTGTGTGTCTGGCCTGGTCCCAGTCCCAGTGTGTGTGTGTGTTTACCCACAGCAGAGTTTCCTGGGTGTGGTCTCTGTAAAAAGGCCACCATGAAGCCACTAGGCCTTTCTTTCTCCTGGGAAGGTAGCACTGGCCTGAGCACTTATCAATTCTACAGTGTGTATTGGGGCCAAACCTCCCCCCAGAACATCTGGTCAACCAGCCATGACCTCCTCTGCTTCCTGATGCTCCTCACCGGCTGCTTCTGACCCATGGCCCATGAAATAGACCCCAGACCCTTCCCAGAGCCCCCACCCCCAAACCAGACGTCCCACGTGCAGCATCCAAGTGCACCATGGGGTTGACTGAGAACTTGGGGGGTCATTGGGAGAGGGCGCATTGCACGACACTGGGCTCTCTGTCATCTCCCTGACCCTTTTCTTTTCCTTGGTCTTTTCATAAATTCCAACCTTTACCCTCTTATGCAAAAACAAAACCAAAAACCAAAAAACAAAACTCAGCTCTCTCTGGCTCCTGTTCCCAAATCTAAACCATAAACTCACCAAGATACTCAGCCAAAGAAAAGGCATTTCTCTGTAGTGGCAGCACCATCCTTAGCAGGCAGCCATGAGCATAACAACCGGTTTTCATTTTCTGTCTTATGTGGACAAGTAAAATGTCCAAGCGGTCAAATGATCGGACAGTGCGTGGCCTGCAGGTGCGCCTGCACGTGCATTCACACAGCTGAGGTCCCCGTGAGCGTGAGAGTGGGGCCTCTGCTCAGGTGTGTGTGAAGCTTCAGGTTTTTGAGGAGGTGGCAGAGGCAGGAACTTGTCTCAGGGGATGACCTCCAGGTCAAGGACGAGGCAGCCTCGATGATTCACGTGTGGCACAGTGTCTGGCTCAAAGGCACTGATGAATGTCAACACCGTGTGACAGCTAAGTGTGGGCTGCCCAGCTGCCTGTCCCCGTCCTGACATTTACTAGCTGCATGACCCTGACTACAATAACTGACGTCTCTGTGACTCAGCCACTTCCCACCGGGGGCTGCCTGCAATGGTCACCACCCACAGTGGCACCAGGAGGCGTGAATGAGACCATGTCAGGCACCAGAATGCTGCCCGCTGCCCAGTGAGCACTGGGGACTGTTGATCATGTCGTAGACCCTGGAGCCAAGCGTGGCTGCCAGAAACGGGACTGTGGCCCAGTGGACAGAGCTAGAATCCTGTGATTTTATTTTCAGTTTGATGATTTTTGAGGCTTTTTTTCCTGGTCACAGAGCATGTCTGTGTGTTCCGTGTGCACAGCACCTGTCAGTTTGTTCCAGGGTGGTGAGCCAAGTGAGTTGCTGGAACTCTAAACTGATGTTTTTGTTGTAAAGCAGTGGACGGGAGGAGAGACCTGCTCAGACAGGGCAGTCAGTGAGATTTGGTGGGTTCACACTGGCCTGCTGTGCTCTGTGAGGCCACCAGCCATCCTTCCTGACTAGTGGCACAGTGACATTGGCCTGGACCCCTTGCTAGTCCAGCTCGGGGTGAATTTCAAGTAGAAATCCACCTCCTTTCTCATCCACCTAAGAACAGCACTCAATAGCATCCCAGCCAGGTGGCCACATCCAAATCTCCATGCTTCTCGTGGTCGAGCCCCTCCAAGGAGGTAGTAGGGGGCAGGTGCTTCTGTGGGAGGTGAGGTTGCCCAGCGGCAGGCCCCGGCCTCTTCCCCCAGGATGCACGGCCGTGGGGTGCAGCGTCTCACTACCCACCGGCCACTTGAGGGAATGCCCTTGAGTTTCACTTTCACTGAAGGAGTGAACCCTTTGGAACCAGCCTGTAGAGGCAACACCATTTCAGGACATAAGGAGAAATGTGGGGAGCGGACCACACCACCTGGAGCTACTTCGGGGGAATCTGGCACCCAGGATGGCAGGAGGGTATTTGGTGAGGCCTTGAAGAAATGCAATGCTTCCCTTGGGTTATGTAATTGTTTGTCTGTGGCACTGGGCATAAGTAGGAGCTGTTGTTCTGGGGTTTATAGAGAATACAGTTTGAGGGCTTTTTAAGCAGTGTGTTCATTTCCCAGGAAGGTTTCCTTATTTCCCCTCTGATAAGCCTCTAAGTGAGCGCCTGGGGCCAGCTGCTGCCCCCAGCCCCTGTCACCAGCACTCAGATGAGTTTGCACTGTTCCTGCCACTCCTGGAGGCCAGCCAGCCTCTCAGAAGAGATGAAATAATCCTTCCCTCCAACCTCCTACATGTTTTCTATTTTGTTCTCTCCCAAATGTCACCCTCTCCTCACACACACGTTTCCCCCGGGCGACGGTTCCAAATGTCTCTGTGGCCTGTGTCTGTGGACGGCTGTGCAGACGGTCGGTTGGTCCTGCGTGTGGCTGCCGAGCTCCGGCCTGGGCTGCTCACATCACGGGAGGCAGGAGTCACTGGCCCCCGGCAGGTGGACCTCCATGCCTGGTCAGAGTGGGAGCAGAGAGATGCCGTGGCATGCATGGCCAGGCCAGGGAGCCAGAGTGAAGGCAGCGACCCGGAGAGCAGGTGGTGTCCCAGCTGCCAGGGACCCATGCAGGAGAGTGGCTGTCCGGGACCAGGCCTCCCTTCGCTGTGTGGGTAATGGACCTGCCTTAAAGCACTCTGAGACTCCGCCAAAGCACCTAGGAGATGGGGGAGGCACCCTGAGGACATCACAGCTTCTTGTGTGTTCAGTGGGGAGCCCACGTAACCCACGCTGCACCTGCCTGCACGTGGATCCTGGTAGGAGGGCTCAGTGTAAGGAGACCGAGGTGCTGCTGCCCACACTGCCCCTCTCCCACCTCCTGGCAGGTCCCTCTGATCCTCCCTCTGGCGTGGCACGCCCGGTGCATGCATCTGGCGGACACTCAGCAGCGTCGCAGCCTTGGCGCTGCTGACTTTTCAGCCGGGTCACTGTTTGTTGTGGGGCCATCCTGGGCACTGAGGGATGGTTCCCAGGGCCCACTAGACGCCAGCAGTGACCCCCATCCCATTGTGATGTCTCTCAGTGTCTCCAGATATTGCTAAATGTCCCCTGGTGAGAGGTGGCAGTGGTCCCCACTGAGAACACTCTTCTTGTCAGAAGTTTTAGGCCACAAGGGACACCTGCTCCCTTGGAAGAGGTGCTGTGGCCCCCCCACCCTGTGAGCTCCATGTTCAGACAGAAATGGGGTGTGCTTGCGTGCTGCTGCCCTTAAGAGCTCTGGGTCAGGATCCAGCCACTGGGGACAGGTAGGACGTGACAGAGTGCCAGTGTAGTGTCAGCCTGGAACAGTGACTTCCAGGGTAGACACTGCCTTTTGTCCTCAGGCCTCATGCATCTGCTGCTTTCACTTGCACGGGAGCCCTGTGTACTGGCCCCCGGGCTCCCGTCCGTGTGCACTGGCATACATCCCCGTCTCAGCACGTGAGGGGCGGGCCAGCGCTCAGCCACCCTGAGGCCTACTGGCCACTGTGGTCCCAGGACGCAGAAGGCACTTGAGAGGAACATGTCTAACCAACAGCGACCTGTGAAGTGGACCTGTGTACCGGAGTTCAGCCAGTTTCACTGCCCGGGATAGCAGGGCCATCTGACAGGCCTGACATTCGCCTGGTTGGTTACTCGGGGAGAAACGCGTGTGAGAGCAAGAGTGGACACACTCAGTGTCTCACTGAGCTCAGCCTGTCCTGGGCACATGCCCAGGTGCTCCTCGAGGGGGTGTCTGAAAATCAGCCACAGCGTCGAGAGAGGCAGGGCCCGCCGATGAGCTCAATAGCAATCACCTGTAAAGCATGCCCCAACTTTGCAGGTTTTCTGGGGGTCAGTGCAGCTGAGCGCCAAGGAGGCCTGAGCGTGGAGGCTGGCGTGGGAGTGGACGGGAGCTCTGAGTGTGGGAGCTGTAAGTACCCTCACATGGAGCCTGGCGTCGCAGGAGAAACGAGTGGACGCCCAGGGGACGGGGGCAGGCCTGGCCGTGCTGATGCACGCTGAGTGGTTCACTTCCACAGGCGGCCGTGGGGATGAGCTGCCTGCGGACACCACTTCCTGAACACCGGTGCTCCGCGGGCGGGGGCCGAAGTTGCCCCACACGCAGCTCCCTGGTCAGGAGAGGACACTTAGGCTGCTCTGCGCGGACGGGATGCTCAGGGGCCCAGGACTGAGGTCCTTCTGCCAGACAGGGCCGGCCCCTGCAAGGGCCTGGACATCAGGGATCATGCAGGTGTCAGAGCTGAGCTGGTGCACGGAGAGGCTGAGAAGGAACTGTCCAGAAGGGTCAGAGGAGCAGTTGCCCTGTGGGGTTTGCCCTGCTGCATGCAGATCGGCCGGACCTGGTGGGAGCGACCACAGGCTGGCGGCCTGTCCGGGGCCTTTGGGGGGTCGTCTGTGCCTCCAGCAGGGTGGCCTGTGACAACCCCTGTCTGCCAGGGGGCTGTGGGGAGGCCCGAGGGGCAGCAGGTGGGCAGTCAGCGAGGGTGCCGGTCCCTGTGTCTAACCAAGGCAGTGTTTCCACAGAGGTGGCTTCTGGTGGCCAGCCATTTTCCAGCCCATGTGAGTTCTCCTCTCTTCGTCTTTTTGATTGTGGCAAAATAACCGAAAGGCTGACGTTTGAGCCGTGTTCGTGTGCAGCTCTGTGGCTTTAATCCCACTCACACTGTTGCATAGCCACCCCCATGGTTTCCGAAGCTTTGTCCATCACCGCAAGCGCCAGCCCTGACATTCTCACCATGAAGCCAGGACTCCCATCGGCTCCTCTTCGCCCGTCCCCCTGCCCACCTGTAACCTCTGAACGTCATCCCTAGGAAGTCACCAATGGTGAGTTCTCAGGTACGCGGAACCCTGCAGCGGGTGCCCTCTGCGTGTGGCTTCTGTCCTCAGCATCTGTTCAGATGTCATAGCCTCTATCGGTGCTCATGCCTGTTGTGACCAAATGGCAGTGGATGCTACGGATCCACCACCGTGTCAGTGGACACTCCGGCTGCTGTGAATAACCCTGTGATGGCCCTCGGTGCCCAGGCATCTGAGTCCCTGAGTTCAGTCCCCCTGGGGCACACCGGGTGAGCTTCCTGGGCCGATGGTAACTGTGGTTACCATTAGGAGGAACTTTCAACAGTGGTCCACAATGACCCGGACGGCAGGGAGGGCTTTGTGGGGGACGCAGTCCCAGCAGTGGGTGAGCAGGGCCTCGCCGCCCACACGGCCCAGCAGGCTCCTGCCCACCAGTCGCCCGGTGGTCCCTGAAGTGTCCTGGCGGGGAGGGCCCTCTCTGTCTGGCAGGGCGAGCGTACCAGCACCTCTGGGAGGCGGACCTCCGGAGTGTGGCCATCTGATCTAGTGTTTTTGGGCAGTGCTGTCGGACCCGTTTCCCGGGACGGACACCGCTCCTTCTGTGACCGCACCTGCAAGGCTTCACACTGGCCCCCCTGCTCCCAGATTCATGCTTGTGTGGGAGTCACTGCAAGCTGAAGGCAGCAGAGACTGAGTGGGCTCCTGAGAGGTTCTCTTACCTCTCCCTTAAAGAGTGTCAACTCGGGGCCTTGCTGCTAGCAGGAGCTGGTACCAGAAACAACTTCTTATGGCCTACAGGGCAGGGCAAACTTGAGTTACTGCACATCGGCTCTTCTTGTCATCCTGAGGGTGACCTTTGTCCCCTTGGACGCCCCACGGCGCCTTCCTCATCCTGAGCTCATAAAGTCACATGTCCCTCATTTTAACTCTCTGGCTCTGTCTCCTGTGTGTGCACTTCCCATAGGTGCCTATATAATTAACTGTGGTTATGTTATCTTGTTGATCTAGTCTGACTCATGTGGACTCGATTATTAGACTGGCCGAAAGAACCCAGAAGGGTGATTTCTTCCCTCAAACCCAGCTTCTCGGCTGGAGGCCAGAGTCAGCCCAGGGACACTGCGTCCCACGCCCGCCCCTCCTTCACGGTGCACAGGAAACCGAAAGGCTCTCAGCTGTTTTGCTCTGGGGACTGGGTGCCGCCTGATGGAGGAACGGCTCCCTTTCAGCCAGCCTTTTTAGCTCCTCGTCTGGATTGAACTCATTTTGCAAATAACCAGTTCTCCCCAACCAAGATTCAAATGAAATGCCTTTCATTTTCCCCATCACACACACTGATTTATTCCACTTCTGACCAGGGTGGACTGGGGATGGAGCTGGCCCCCGGGCCACGAACAGCACAATAAACTCTCCAGAGCGAGATTGTATCTTTTCCTACAAAAACGCGTTTGCATTTACGACAGCTGCTGTTATTTTGTCCAGCTGGTTACACCTCTGAGTAGGCAGCGGAAGAATTTGAATCAGGTGGGCAGCTCATTCTCTTACATAAGTCTGAAGGCACTTTGGAATAATGTAAAGAGGCCATAAAAATATATTAAAATTCACAAGGTTTAGATGGCATTTCTGTTTATTCAGATGTCATAAGTGATGGATTGAAGTCTTAGTTTTTTCTAACTAAATACTTTCTTTCCTGTGAATGCCTTCCTTTCATGTATCTGCATTTAGCAAATCACAGAGCATTAATAAAATGTTTGAGAAAACAAAGACACAAAGAAAATATAAATTTAAACCCAGACAGCTTGTTTCTCTTTCGGCCTTTCGTGTTGAGCCTGCTGCCTGTGTGCGCACACTCCAGCACGCCCCCTCCCTGCCTCATGCGCCTGGGCAGGGCCTGGAAGCAGAGAGTCGTCCCCTGACTGGAAGGGAAACACACGGGCAGGCAGCCCTTCAGTTTGGAAGGCTAAAACCTTTACTCTTCTTTCTTTCTTTTTTGGTAGTCCTGGGGAACTGGGGGGAGGTGGGGGGGGGGCGTAATGTGGAAGGGTGTGCTCCCTTATCCGGTATGGTATTGGAGGTATTCTTTCTCATTTTCTCTCTTTTTCTCTCTCTGTCTCTGTCTCGCTGTCTTTCTGTCTGCCTGTCTCTCTGTTTCTGTGTTAAAACTACATACATCTGACATACTGAACGCTCCTTGAAGGCAGGCACTACTCCTTAAACTAGCACCAGGAGGAGTTTAATAGACATTCCTCATTCCATGTTGCCAGAAGTTGGCTTTTTTCCTTAGTTTCTCGGTTTGGCCCATCATTGCAATAGCCCTGGGTTTCCCGTGGGGCTGGTCCCCTGGCCCCTTCACGGCCACATGCAGTGGGTAAATGGCATAAACAAAGAAGGCACGGCCTGTTATTGGGCATGACCTGAGGTTAAAGCATCTCCTTCAGGAGGGTATCTGGCTCGGTTTTCAATCCATGATGACGGGGAGGAACGGGAAGGGGGCCCCCACCCATTGATTTCTGCACTAGGAACTCCCCGAGGGTCTCGGGCCTTCTCTAAACACAAAATTGTACTTTTAATTCAATTTGCTCATTTAATATGCATAGAAAGCCGACTCTACAGAGCTCAGTATTCTTAATTCCTGCTGTTGACTGATTATTCAATTAATCCGTCCAAGGAGGGGAAGGAGGCAAGAACCGCAAGAGTCCTGTGAGAATTCCTCGTGTTTCCCAGCCCCCGGATCCACCTGTCAGGCAGCGTCGCCTGCAAAGGGGAGGGGAGGATTGTATAATACACGACTAATTTCAGGTATTAACAAAGATTTTGGGGTTTTGATGCTTTGGATAAAGGAGTTCTCAAAATATTGTGTCTAATTAGAAATAAAGGTAAAAAGAAATACCCAGATGGATTATTTTCACACTTAGAAAGACAATCATTTTTTGATGCTAAGACTTTACTGCTATTAAAATGTAAATTTCATTTAGCTTTTATTGGGCTCCTTGTAAAGGAGAAGGGTCAGCAAGACCCTTGTTGAACTTTCAAGACGGCACCATAAACAATGGCGAGTAAATTAGAGAATTTTTCAAATTAAAAATATTCAACAAAATACCCTCTGAAGACAAAATGTAAAATTTTCTATTGTTTTGCCTTCCTTCTAGAATGTCCTTGGAGACCATGACTGACAGTTTCTTTGTGCATATAACTGAGCATACAAAAACTTAAGATCAGCGGATGACTTAGATTGTCATAGACCGAATGTTTGCCTTGAGAGAAGTGGTTTTGGCTCAGTTACTGTGGAAAGTTATCAGGGTCATCACTCCTCTGCAATGACGTATTTCTGTGGCTGGAACCCATCTGATGTGGATACATTATGCTGAGCATAAAGCTTGGCTTATTAAAGGAATAACAGGTGCAGGAGACCAGAATACACCATCCCAAATAGGCCTCTTTGCCATCAGGATGATTTTGAACTGATTTCTAAAGATACAGTAGACACAGGAAAAGCTTGGATAGCAGTGTAAGTTGCTCTTTTGTAAGGAACACTTATGTGTATGAAGGCATTCTTCATCCGTGGAGGCGTCTCCTTCTCCATACCAGGAAGAGAAGGGAGTCTCCGAATCACGAGGACATCTGACCAGTGAGAAGGTGGCGGCTTAAGGCTGTAGAACGACCTTGCCCTTGTTCACCAAGCACTTACTGGCCCCCTTCCCAGACCTTGCCCCCCACACCCTTCTTCTTTTGATTTAGCTGAAGATGGAAATCAAGCCCGAGTTCTGGCCACCTCTTCGAGTTATTCTCCCCTGAGTTTCTCCCATGTTTGTGTGAGATACACGCGTTAATAGACTTCAGTTGGCTTTTCTCTCGCTAATCTGTCCGTTATAACAGGGATCCCGTCTTAGAACCTAGAAGGGCAGAAGGAGGTTTGCCCTCCCTGCACAGCCCCACATTCCTAGCTGCTGTCTGCTTCCCTTCTGTGCTTAGAATCTTGAAATGTGTCTCCTGGACCATCATCAGGATTACATAAATAACATTCACTGGGGAAAATTTATTTATTCATGTTTAGTATAAAATTTTTTATATTTATAATTAGCCGGCTGGACTCAGTTTAGATGATCCCAATTTTGGTCAAAGATGAGAAAATAAGAATCAAAGTTTCCCTACACAGGCTCTGGATTTAGTGATGACTCTGTCCTTCACTGCATTTTGGAAAGCCTGTCTCTGCTCCCCTTGGTGAGCCTGTGGTCCCGCCAGCAGCAGACACGGCACCTGGCCTCGCACAGAAGCAAGGGGTGTCCCCCTTCAGGAGGCCGCAGACCCCGTCCCAAGAGCAGATGACTCAAACTGGGCTCTTTGTTCCCAGGATTGAGGCCTCGGGATCTCAGCCTTTCTGCTGATCTGAAGCCGCTTCCCCGCTAATCCCGGCCACCCTGTTTTAGATGTTCTCCTGGCGTGCTTTCCTCCTTTCTCTCCCATCAGCCCCCCCACCCCGGCCCTTCCTTGTTGCCTCCTCTGAGCAGGAGCTGCAGAGCCCTGCGGAGAAAGAGCTGGTGGCTGCACAAGGGACAGACCAAGAGGAGCCACGGACTTCACAGTTCCTACCTTCACCCCGAGGACCCAGACTCCTGCCCCCACACCCCAACCTGTTCTGATCCTGCTTTTAGGGGACACCAGGGCAAATGGAGTGTTTCCATGCTTGGGGAGACGATGACATCTTGGAGGCCCTCCTTACTGCATGACACTCAGGGTGCTTGGTGTTTTCAATGAGGGGCCCCTCTGGGTATTTTCTCAGACTCGACTCCTTACATCGGAACTCTTCTCCTTTCCTCACAGCAAACACTTACTGATTCACCCTAGCCTGTGAGGCGTTGGAGGGAAAGAGGAAACAAGGCCAAGGTCCTGAATCACGGAGCTCACCTTCTCTCAGGCACTTCTTCCACTCGACTTTGTGCCCCAGGCACTCACACGCCTGTTCTGCTGCTCTGCGCGTGCCCCCGCAGCCACTGGACTGTACCTGCCGTCAGGCGCCCGGGTCTCACTGATCTCCGGTTTCCCGCTGCACCTCACGCACACCGGGATTCAGTGGGTGTGCTGAATTGAAGTGACTGAATCCTGCTGCCTTTCGTGAGGATTCTCTCTCTGTTCTGAAGCCCAGCCTGGAGCTCCCGGGGCCTGTGGAGGAAGAGGGTGTGTGGCAGTCGCTCCTCACCTCTGCAACGGAGGGGCACCTGGCAGTGGTGACTCTCAGCCTTGCACTGCTGGCATTTAGGGCCACATGGCTCCTAGCTGTTGCGGGGCCATCCTGTGAGTTGCAGGGTGTTAAATAACATCTCTGTCCTCTGCCCACATGTTGCCAGTAGCACTGGCCTCCCCAGTTGAGATGAACAGAAATGTCTCTGGCCCTGGCTGGTGCGGCTCAGGGGACTGAGTGCCGGCCTGCAAACCACAGGGTCACCGGTTTAATTCCCAGTCAGGGCACATGCCTGGGTTGCAGGCCAGATCCTCATTAGGGGGCGTATGAGAGGCAACCACACATTGATGTTTCTCTCCTCCTCTTCCTCCCTCCCTTCCCCTCTGTCGAAAAATAAAATCTTTGAAAAAAAAAAGTGTCTCCAGCTATTTCTCATCATCTGGTGGGGACATATTTATTTTGCTCAAGAACCATGGCCTTAAAGATATGTGATGGGCTAGCTATGGCCACAAGTTCTGGGACTTTCCACCTTCTGGTGGGACGAGAGAGGCTTGGTGACCGCTTTGACCAAAAGCATACTGCGGAAGCAACATCACGCCAGCTTTGAGCCCAGGCCTAGCAGAACACGTGACCTGGGCAGCTCTGGCCACCGTGTGAGGAAGCTGAGTGGCCTGAGGCTGCCTGAGGCATGTGGACCATGTAGAGATGTGTGTGTGTGTGTGCATGTGAGTGAGGGTGTGCAAGAGAGACAGGACAGACACATAGATACACCGGAGAAGAGCAAAGCGTGGCCTTGGAAATGAATCCTCAGGGCCATAGCCCAAGAGGAAGCCACGTGGGTCAGAGCAGACCTGCCTGGTTATGGTCCTTCCTGAATTCCCAGCACACAATTCTGAGCAAAATAAAAAGGTTGTTTCCAGTCTCTTAGTTTCAGCATAGTTTGTACACAGCAATAAATAATTGGCACAAAACTGTTTCTGTGGGTGAGGCAAGCCGATGATGGATGATTTACTGTATGCGCATCACTGATTTAGGTCATTAGCGCATTAATGACACAGGGAGAGAACATCAGGAAGAGTTTGTGACTCGACGGCTGTTTCCAACACACGTTCCTCCCGCCGTGTCCTCCTCTGGTTGACAATGGCAAATGGAGTTGTCGCAGTTCTTTCTGCTTCCTACTGGTGTTGTTTGGTTTTTAGATTCAAAAGTGCTTAATCATTAATTAATTCATTTAACAGCCTTCTAAAATATGCAGATTTTATCTTTCCCAATTAGCCGTTGAGGATAATAGAATACATTGGAAGTGAACTTTTATTTTTATTCCGATGACATGCAGATATAGTTAGAGAAAAAGGTCTATTTGGTGAGGGAATTACTTTGCTCTAAACCACTCAGTGAATATAATTGGGGAGAAATGAAACGTGCCAGACGACAATGAGCGTGAAATTGCGGCGTTTCGAATGCCGCGTTCGTCTTTGTTTTTCCTCCTACCTTGAGTAATTATGTCGTGACGCCACGTCACGTGCCACTTAGCGTGTGCTGTGATAAACAAACTGAGGAGCAGCCTCACTAGGACTGCCCTGGGAGTGACACCTGGCCGTGGGGCCTCCGATACTTCCTGGGCCTCGCTGTCCCCTGGAGAACAGTGGCGTTCCTCCCTGATGTACAGAACTTTAAAGTTTTAGGTAGAAATAGTCTCAATTTTCAGCAGCTATAAACGACATCGTATTTGGCTTCAATAATAAGGAAAACAGTACGTGTGGAAGAGCTTCTTATTAGCAACAATCCTTTCACAATTGACTGATGTACTATTTACCAGGAGTTTTTCCACATTCTTGCATGTAACCCTTACAAGCCAATACTGTGGTTTCATAAAGGGAGTGACAAGGCCCTGAGGAGCTGCGTGACTTGTCAAACAGTGCAGTTAGGAGGAGGAAGCCCGCATTTGGACCCCCGTTCCCCGGACTCTGGGGTGCAGACCCTTTCAGCCTTGCCTGGCCCCGGGCTGCTTGGTGGAGGACGTTTTCTTAATGGGCAGACATCATGCAGGGCACAAGGCTTGCTGATGTGGCAGGGCCGGGGGGCGGGCACGCAACGTCAGCCGCAGGGTGTAAGGAAGTGGTTGTGTGCCCGGAGGGAGGTGAGGGGGAGAAGGGGGTTAGTCTGCGTAGTCCTACCGGGGGTCTCTGGCTCAGATGCTGACACCGAGCTGAGGGTCCTTGGCTTGTTTGGCAGCTGGGCCCTCACAGCGCCTCTGAATCGACACCTTGCAGGAAGTTGGTGAGCTGAGCTAATAGTGGGTCGAAGGTGTGGTTCCCTGGCCACACCTGAACATCTGGGAGCTTTGGGAAATGAGTGAGTCCTGACTCCATTCCGAGTCAACTATGCTGTTTGGGGGACAAGACACTGGGGGTTTTAAAACACCCATTTTAAGAAGGAAACCAGTGCTTTGGGATAAGGACTTTTGTCTTCTTCCAGTGGAGATATTCAGTGCAGTAACTGTTGATTGACAGCTGTCTCCTCCACCCTCAGCAAAATGTGCATAATAATGACTTCTCAACAGTTGTTTGTTCTACACTTGTGTGTCCCCTGGTGACAAGACGCTGGTGACTTTCCATCCTGGTGTTTGGTCCGGTTCATGACAATTTTACCTTCAGTGATGAAGTCTGTCCGAGGTTTCACCCTGGCCAGTGATGCGGGAGGACTTGGATCTTGTTCCACTCATGCCAGGAGTCTGCAGTTGACCCACCAGCGGCAGGGGACATCCCCCGTGTCCTCTGCTGTGAATGCCATGGTCACACCCCCGTGGGTGATCTGCGGGAGTTCCGCTGTCCTGTCACACTTAGAATCGGTCACAGAAAATATGCAGCTCGAGGCGGGCTCTTGTCCCCTCTCTGTCCTGCACAGTTTCTTTTAGAGTCAGGATGTGGTCGCCTACAGTGTGCCATCTCTGGACCTTGAGACCTGCTAGGCACTCATGGCAAGAGGGCGCAGGGACCGGGGTGCCCCTTAGCCCTGTCCTGATGTGTGCCCCTCGCTCACGGTCTCACAGGGCTGTCCCTGCCCCTCACAGACTTCTGTGTCCCTGCTTACGTGCCTCCCGCCGCTCCCTCACGCCTGTGAGCCGCTTCCGCTCCGGCCTGAGACTGCGAAGGAATGGCACACGGTGACGGACCTGGCCTGTCGCACCGGCCGGCCCATTCAGAGACGAGTGTAGCAGTCCCCTTCCTCAGCGCCGATCTCTGGCCGTGGGGTGAAGCCCGCAGACCCCTCCTTGCAAGGGCGTTTCTAAAGGCACAGAACACCAGGTTTACAGAGCAAACCCCTGAGATACACTGGTTATCTAACTGCTAAAAAACAAGTGTGCGGTGTCACTAACGTGTGTGTTTGTGAACAGGTTGAGTCCCATCTGGCTGTGCGTCAGAGATGACGGTAGTTTAGGAGCAGTAGGGAATGGGCGTGCTATTCGCAACAATCCCAAAGTAAAATAAAAATACGGTTGATCTTCCTTGGCCACGCGCGCAGGCACCGCCCACTCGTCATCAGGGGAAACGCCGGCTTCCGGATCGGCGAGTGGAAATAAAGACGCGTTTTCCCCCCTTGAAAGTCCTGACGTGCTCCGCCCACAAACTCCTGAGACACCTCCGGGGCAGTGCCGGGGTGCTGATGGGTGTTAGGATTCACAGAGCTCTGTGGTTAGACACTTGGAACATGCTCTGTTAAACAGAGTGAAACAGGTTTTTCTTACTGCAGAGCTTTTAAGATCCTCCACATCTATTCCGAATCTCCCAGGGGCTCTTCTCAAACCCTCGGGCCAAGGAGCTCCTCTTGGACGAGTGCAGGGCGGCTCAGGCTGCACTCTGGGGAACCCTCTGGGAGGCAGTGATCCCCGAGGGAGACATGGTGTGACGGAGCCCAGTGAGAGACATCGGGGGTGTCCTTCCCCAACCAGGGGGCACGCCTTCCCGAAGGACTCAGTGGAGAGGGTGGCTGTGCTCACTCACATCTGCTAACCCAGGACCTGCGGCGGCCAAGCCTGCCCCTCGGGAGGGGCCTCGGATTCTTTTTAATCCATCGGGGTGACACGGGCTGATGAGATTAAGCGGGCTTCAGGTGTGCCTTCGTAGGATGCATCGCCTGCCTGTCGCACTGTGCACTCACACCCAGAGTCTGGTCTCCTGCTGTCACCATCTGCTCCACCCCGTTTCCCCTCCCACCCTGGGAACCGTTGTAATCCTGTCTGTGTCTGTGAGCTTTTCTGTTTGTTTGTTTTGTTTTGTTGGCTCAGTTGCTGCTTTCTGTTTGACAGGCCGCCCGTAAGGGAAACCGTATGGTTCTTGTCCTTTCTTGCCTGACTCATTTTGCTTAGCACAGTGCTCTCAAGATCCACCCAGGTTGTCGCAAACGGCGACATTTCTGCGTCTCTTGTGGCTGAGTAGTATTCTGTGGGAGTGAAGCTGGTCGTGACCCCTCAGCTGCTGCTGACACACTCTGGGGTGTCCGGTCAGCATGTCAGGCCCTGCGCCCCACGTCCCCGCCGGCGTGGCTCTTGAAGATGTCAGTGAAACGAAGGGCACGTCCCACTCGTAGGGGTGCCGACTTTTTTCGTTCCTCTTCTCCTCAGAGGCAAATATGATATCATTTTACACCAGGGCCACAAGGTTAAATCATAGCTGGTGTTTCATGCCAGGTGCTGTGCCCGGAAGTTCCTACCTGCCGGTGTCATTGAGATTTTGCCACAGTTTCTGCATCAGAGTGTGCAGAGAGGAGGAAGCAGTGATGGGCTACCTTCTGTGGGTCTGCCCCCGGTTGGCTGGCATGGACCGCATGGCTCTGAGGTTGGTGGCTGCCCAGGGACCTGGGGGCAGTGTAATAGGACAGCCTCTACTGTGCCTTGTCCCCTGTGGGTGGGGAGGGGTGCGCTGGAATGAGGCAGCCAGGCCGGGCTTGGCTTCAGAAATGTGGGGTGCTGGGATGCCCCTGTTTAGACTCAGCCTGTCTCCTCTAGAGGACCAGCTGGTATCTTCTTCACTGTCTTTGTCTTGGATGACCAGAGAAATTGTTTCCCAGTGACGGAGCAGCTCATTATCCCCGGACAGGATCTGATGGAAGACAATAATGGACCCATCACACATTCAGATGAACAAACTAGACCTTCAGTGACCACCAGCAATTTCACACCCTAATTGAGAATAAATAGTCGCTCTGGAGAACAGTCGGGCAGGACGCTGGGCCACAGCGGCCCCGATGGAGGGGGCGCCCCTCTATGTGCCAGCAGTGGCTGCAGGGGGTTGCTTGTTCCAGGAGAGTTGGGACCAGGCGTTCCCCGGCAGGGCCCCATCCCTGGAGTTGCAGACCCCTCCCCGAGGTGGAGGGGCCGCTGTCCAGGCCCAGAGGAAAATCCGTTGTCTGTGCACGTTTCTGACTGCAGAGAAACGTTAAAATAAAGCACGGAGGGCAGAGCACAGCACAGAGGCTGTGTAAAGACAGCCTGCACTTCCAAAAATCAATGTTGTTGCTGTTTTCCGGGATTCTATTTCCAGTTCAGAAAGTGTTGTCTCCGTTTTAAGCACCTCACATCCACCCTACAAACTCAGTGCTTTCATATTCTCCCGGGTGTTCAATCTGCACTTGCTGGTTTTCACTTCTTTGAAGTTTGAAAATGTTTTGAAGCTTCAGGCAAATAGTTGACACTTAACTTTCATATTTATTGGTGTCCCCCAAATATGGGAGCTAGACAAGCTGGCATGCATTTCATATCTGAGTATTTCCTGTTTAAGATGTGCCGTCTCACACACACAACAGAAAAGCGATTTGAAGATCTATTGTCGCATAATTTTGGTTGAAAGTTCCCTTATTTTCTCCAAGAAAGGCCAGTCCTTTAAAACTGTTCAGTCATTTTTGAACATTCATTGACTGAACAGCTGCTTGGAGCCAGGCGCTGTGTCAGGCATTTGGACACAGAGAATTGCTTAGTGCAGTCCAGAGTTTGGGGGCAGAACAATGGAATGAGTTCTATGTTATCAAAGAGATAGTTTTATCCAGATCCCTAGGAATAAAAGAAGACTAAGTAATAGATGAAATAATCTAGTTATCCCAGAGATCACCTAAGGAAAGAAATATTCAATTCTTAGAAATTATTTTGTAATCTTCTTACGATCGAGATGACTGGAGCTGGAGTTCAAGCAGTATTTATTGCCCGTGCTTGGACGCAAGCCCCATTATATAATACATTTAAGGATATTAAATGATTGTACAAGTGTAGTAGAATCAAAGCCAAAAACGTTATTAAAACCAGGAGCTCAGCACTCGGCCCTGACTATGGACTCCTGCCCCTGCCTGCGTGCGTTTGCTGGGGAGCTGCGTGCCGGCCTCAGTGCGTCCGAGCTTCGGGTCTGGCTGTCAGCCAGTGAGTGTATTACAGAGGCTCTGGTGAGAAAGCAAGTTGATAATTTAATGAAAAACCTGGAAGAGGGAATGAGAACCAAGCCCACGCTCTGTGCTGGCAGAGGCTTTTCTGCGTTCTTCAGACCTTACGCCCGGGCTGCTGTGGCTCAGTGGGTTGGGCATCCTCTCACAAAGCAAAGGGTCACTGGTTTGATTCCCCGTCAGGGCACAGGCCTGGGTGGCAGCTTCAGTCCCTGATCGGGGCACGTGCGAGAGGCAGCCCATGGCTATTTCTCTCACATGTGCTGTCTCTCTCCCCTTCTTTCTCTCTCCCTTCCCCTCTAGACTCTATAAATAAATAAATAAATAAACAAATAAATAAATAAAATCTTTAAGTTCTTCAGCTCACCTATTGGCTACTGTGAACAATGCCGCAATGAACACAACAGCACAGATCTCTCTCCAAGTTACTAATTTCATTTTCTTTGGTTGTGTACCCAAAAGAGGGATTGTCGGAGCATATGTTATTTCTGTTTTTAGTTTTTTGAGTAGCCTCCATACTGTTTCCATAATGGCAACACCCATTTATATTCGGACCAGCATAATCCAAGGGTTTCTTTGTCTCCACACCCTCCTCGCCAACATGTGGGGTTAGTCTTTTCCATAGCGGACGACCTGACGGGCCTCAGGTGCGTCTCGTGGGGTTCGGCTCTGCACTGCCCTGAAGCCTCACTGATGTTGAGCATCTTTTCACGTACCTGTTGGCCATTACTTATGTGTCTTCTTTGGAAAGCTGTCTATTCGGGTTCTTTACCCATTTTTAATCATTTTTTCACTCTTGTGTGAGTTGCTTATATTTTGGATATTAACCCCTGACCAGACACGTGATTTGCAAATATTTTCTCCCTATTTGTAAGTTGCTTTTGTTGTTTCCTTTGCTGTGTAGCAGATTTTTAGTCTGATGTAGTTCTAGTTGCTTATTTTTGCTTTCGTTGCCTGAGTTTTTGGTGCTATATACAAAAAATCAGTATCAAAGATGAAGTCAAGGAGCTTTCCCCCTTGTATTCTTCTAGGAGCCATGGTTTCCGGCCTCACATGTCAGTCTTTAATCTTTTCAAGGGAAAGTTCCGTTTTCTCAGCACCACTGCCTTGCTGAGGGGACTTCCGTTCTCCATCGAGTGTTCTTGTCTCCCTTGTCCAGCACCAGCTGGCTGCGCACGCCCAGGTGAGTTCCGGGCTCTGTGTCCCGTTCCTCGGCTCCATGGGTCTGTGTCTGCACCAGCCCCATGCTCCTGGCTGCACAGCTCTGCTGTGTGATTGAAACCCAGGCAGGGAGACGCCTCCAGTGCTGTGCTTCTTCCTCAAGACCCTTTGGCTTTTCAGGGTCTTTAGTGAATCCATAGGGATTTTAGAATTATTTTTTCGACTTCTGAGAAAAATTGGAATTTTTATAGGCGTTGCAATGAATCTGTAGGTTTGCTTTGGGTAGTATGGGCATTTTAACAATATTCTTTTAATGTGCAAACACGGTGTTGTATCTTTGCATTTCTCCACGCCCTCCTTTTTCAGTGCTGTGTAGTTTTCCGTGTGCACACCTCTCACTTCCTTGGTTACGTTTATCAGAGGGTTTTGTTCTTCTTGGTACCATTGTAAGTGGGGTTGTTTCTTGGTTTGCTTTTTGGATGGATTGTTGTATGTTAATTCTGTACCCTGCAACTTGACTGAATTTGTATATAAGTGCTAACAGATTATCTTGTGTGTATCCTCTTTTTTATGATGCTAAACAAGGAAAGTAAGGAAGGAAATAGAATAATTAGACCCAACTTAACCAAAGAAAATTCCTTTTTAGTCTCAGTTGCTTACTGGCAGGAGCAGAGTTAACCTACCTCACATCAGTGTCGCAGGACAGGGGGATGCTAGCCCAGTGGCTTAGCTGACAGTGAAGAGCTTTCTAAGGGCCTGGTGATGCCGCAGCACTGGCCACAGTAAGGACACCCAGCGGGAAGAGCTTCTCCTGCCATCCTCGTTCTGACTTCCTCCCCTGCCCTGTCCAGATGCTGCTGGAGCTGAGCTCCTGCTACAGCAGCCAGGAGTGTGGCTCACCCGTGAGGATGGCCCTGTCTGGGGAAACAGGCCTGAGCTGGAATCAGGGCCACTCAGTCATCATTGTCCAGTCTGGGGTCTTGGGGAGAGAGCACCCAGGCATTCGGACTCTGGAGGCTGACAGGAGAGGGCGGTGTTAAATAATTAACAGCCAGTAAGGCAGGGGTGTGGGCACTGCAGGTCAGAGGGTCCATACGGAGCCCGGGCCAAGAGTTTGGGTTGTGTGCAAGTGGGAGGGTCCCGGAGATGTGCCGGGGTGGCTGGGATACTGGGCCGGAGGACTGTGGGGACACAGCATTGGGGAGGGCGTAGGGAAGAGGCTGTTTACCAGCTAGTACAAAAGTGTTTAATAATTCAGTAACTCATGCCGCTGAGTTGGCATGGGCTGCCTACCGTGCAGAAAGACCTGATTTTGATCCTGGCCAAAGTATTGGCCTCGGACACATAGTTTTCCCTCTCTGACCTCAGTTCTTTCATCTGGAGACTGGGGGTGTCCAGAACATATGCTCTGTAAGTCATCCGAAGGGTCAACGAAATAACACAGGAGAAACGCTGAGTGAGGCACGGGCTGGCGGAAAGAGTGCCTCGTGGCAGCTGTCGTGTTATTATGGTTACATGCTTTCTGCCGGTTGGGACCGATGTTCTAAAGGACTTTACATGGAAACAGCTTGGTGTGTATTCAGCCCCTTTCTGGAAGAAATTAGACGTTGTTTAGATTTTATTCTTGCATATATATCTGCTTAAATTTTATGATAATCTTAAATAGAAAATGCACAAGATGGTGCTTTAATTCGCTGTGTTATTGCTGCCCTGACTAAATGGTGACAGGCTCACAGACGAAAAGTTTTCCAGATGTAGAGAAAATCTCGAGTGTGCAATTTACACACAAGCCCTTCATTCTTTTCAAGTCCTGGGGCGCCTCTGCTGCCCTCCTCACAGGTGCCTTCGGGTTACCCTGCTACAGGTCAAGGTTATCTACAGGGCAAACAGGAATGAACTCAGATGGAAATGAAGCTTCTTTACCGGTCCCTTCACCTTAACAGCAGGCCCGCGGACACTCGGGCCCCGCACAGGGGCAGGGCATCCTGGGAAGTGTTACAGGAATGCAGTTATGTTGGATGCACAAAGGAGCTTACTAACTAAAGGAATATTTTGAAGCAAATCAACTTTTTTCCAATTTTTTATCGTGTAAGACTTCCCTTTCAAAATTTACTTAAAATTTAAATTGCTGCAGGTGTGTGCGTATACTTTTTAAAGCAGCTTCCGTGAGATGTACTTCCACAATCTATCCACTTGAAGTGTTTTCCCTACAATCTATCCACTGATTCCCTACAATCTATCCACTTAAAGTGTGCAATTCCGTGGTGTTCAGTGTGTTCGCAGGGTTATACAATAATCACCACAGTTAGTTTCTGAACATTTTCATCACCCCAGCGAGTGTTAATTTTCATGTATCTGTGAATTTCCCAGTTTATCGCCTTCATTTCCATTTTCATTCAGTGGTGGTCAGACAAGACAGTCTGTATGATTTCAGGCCTTTGGGTGTCGGGAGTTGGTTTTGTGGCCTCACATGAGGTGTGTCCTGAGGAAGGTCGTGTCAGGAGAAAGTGTATTCCGCTTCGGGGAGAGTGGTCGTTAGACGTGTCATGTCTACCTGGTCACAGTTTTCAGTCACCAGTGTCCTTGTTGAGCTTCTGCATAGCTATTCCATCCGTCCATTACTCCACCGAATACTGGGGTGTTGAACAGAGTTGCCTCTTTCTCCTTTCAACCCTTCAGTGTAGATCCATGCATTTCGGGGTTCCCTAGACGAGGCCAGGGAGAGGGGCCCTGTGGTCTCGGCCTCACCTTGCAGGAGTAGGGTTTCCATCTTGCTGAGCTGGGTTCTTGCTCAAATGCAGGCTCTGGCTATTGTTCCTGAAATTTAGTAGGTTTTCTTTAATAAATATTTTTTCCTGTTTCCTGAGGAAAATGCCCAGAGATTTTTAATGGCTGTTTTTAAATCACAATTCTACTGTTCCAGCTGTAATTGTTCTGCTGGGGACTGTACAGGTCCTTCTCCTGCTGTGGCCCCAGGCATTCCCCACGCCTGGCCTTTTAAAGTATAACGAGCAAGTCAACCGAAAATGCGTCTGCAAGGCAGCGATGGGGGTTGGGGCACTCGGCTGGTCACCCCCAGACCCAGGACTTATTGCAACAGTCACTGTTGAACCGTTGCCATTTAGTTTATTTGTTGTGTGGCACCAGGAGTGGGAATTGGAGAAAGATGCAGGAGAAGGACCCAGCTGGCCAGTGCCGGGGGCACCTCTGGCCAGGCCTGCGAGAGCACCAGGGACTGCGGGCCCCTGTGCGTCAGACGGCAGAGCCCGTGCAGGGCACGTCTGGGGAGGGGCACGGCAGGCGTGGGCCTGCAGGCCCGGTCCAAGCCGCGTCTCCCCTGATGAGCCGGGTAGGAAGTGAGTGGGAGCATGGCTGGGTCTGCATTCTTTCAATTCTCACCCGAGGATGTGTTCATTGATTTTTTGCTTTTGAGAGAAAGAGAGAAAATTGGTTGCCTCCTGTACGTGCCCCAACCAGGGATCAGACCTGCAACATTTTTGGCATAGAGGATGACATTGCAACCAGCTGAGCCACCCGGCTGGCCTGGGGTGGGAATCTTTACAGCAACAGAGTGAGAGACACTTGGAGAAGTCACCTTATGATAGCACCTTACTGCTCCAGGAACACATACGTTTTATCTTAAACGTAGGTGCACCCCGGGACCCCACTCTGACTCCAGTGTTCAGACAGATCTATTGGTGTCTGCCCCCTGCGGCCCCTGAGATTAGCTCATCTCAGAACAAAGACTGCACGCGAGGAACAGAAAGCTCCACTCCGTCATAAATGTACACAGTGTTGGCCAGGTGCCACGGAAGGTGCTTGGAAGACAGCAGCGAACAAGGTACAGTCCTTACGCTCAAGGAGTTTACAGTCTAGTGGAGGACGTGATCCACTGCAGGAGTGATTACGAGGAATACACGCTAGGTGCTACGCACACAACGTTCAAGTGTGGGATTCGTAAGAAGAGCACCCTACCAAGACAGACTTCCTGGGGAGGTGACGTCTAGCCAAGAGAGGCGGCTGGGGATGGTGGGAGGAGGCTGGGCATCCCTCGTGCAGGGACGCTGGCGTGCTCCCACACGTGTAGTCTGGCACCATCTGGGAGGTGATGAATCCTCACCACGGCACACAGAACTCCGGGCTCAGGGCGGAACCCCGGGGCACAGGCTCCCCCGCGTTGCCAGGCTTGGTCAAGGCTGGCCCTTGTGCCGGATGTGGGGGAGGGAAGCAGACAAGGCCTCGGGAGCCCAGCAGTGAGGTGGTGACAAGGCAGCCGCCTGGGCTTCTTCACACCCTTGACGTAGAGTGGCCCTGGGTCGTGATGAGTGAGAAGACAACAGCCCTCCTCCCTAGAGGCCTTATTCTAGAGGAGGAAAAGGCTTTGGTGTATGCTGCCCTCCTGGCTGTCTTTATGCCTGTGGTTCAGAGCTGTGACTCCTTCAGTTTCCTGCGCCCGTGGCAATTTATCAGAACTCCCTGTGCACTCTTATCGGATCACCTTTGTTGTTTAAACAAGGGACAGAGAGCAGAGCCTCACCCAGTGACCAGGGCATGGACTTAGACAGGGAGCTCTGTCACCCTGGACATAGCTGGTACTGACTGGGGGGTAAGCAAGAACCTCTGGCATCAACTCTTGGGCCTGAAAATCAGCCACCTAATTCATCCATGAAGACTCCTTGTGGTCTAGTGGTAGATCCTGCTTTGTGGACCAGCCCCCACTGGGAGAGACCTCGGAATAACCCCCAGCCCCGGCCAGAGGAAGACGGGGCAGGGAGCAGACCAGACGGCAGGCAGGGAGCCCGCATGACTGGAGCTGTCCATGGTGCTGGCCTGGCGCTGCCTGGGCGGCTCGTCCCTCTGGGGCTTCGGCGGGCGGCCTGGCTGCAGCCGCTCGCACTTGCCCTTGACCGGGCCCATCACACTGGTGGGCCCCTGAGGCTTTTGGTTGAATTATTGAGTGTGATGTTGCTCTTCCTACATACTCTCTCTAACTCTGACTGAGTCTGTGGCCAACCTGTGAGTTCAGGAGGCCACGCTGTTCTGCTGGGGTCTCCGCTGGGTGCCCCGGGGCTTCTCTTCTAGTTGAAAGAGAACCCGGTTCCATGCAGAACAAAGGAAATGTACTCAGTATAAACAGCTTCCTGGCTCTCTGCTGGCTGGGGGCTGAAAGGCAGCTCCCAGCGTCAGGGTGATGGACCCTGAGATGGCGCTTTTGCAGCCTGGTGTCTTCTAAGGCCGGACATTTGGTTCCAAGTCATGAAATATTTGCATCCAGCATACCAGGGGTTTCATCCTGTGCCTGTGCAGGAAAAGGGGCAGCTCAAGCCTGAAGAGATGGGAAGGATCTCCAGTGGATTACATTTTCACTTATTCTTCATGACAAATGACTTCTCTTTCAATTCTGGATGAAAATCCAGGCCGTTAGTCAGTTCCAGGTAAATGTTGACTCTTCTGCCTCATAAAAAAGCAGTTAGAGCTGACGGATGGGACCGGAGGGTGAAGTGAGGTCGGTCTTGAGCAGAAACAAGCTCGCTGACAAATTTCCGATTTCCCCATCCCCTGACAAGTGGATGAAGTTAGAAGTGCTCTGCTAGCAATTATTAGCCACATTTTAGTCTTTCAGGAAATTAATGGCTTTGAACGTTTAAAATTAGAAACCATACACAATGCGAACACCAGCGAATAAAACGTGGTGTGAGACTGAGGCACGGCACGTGGGAAGGAGCTCTGTCGTCCTCAGAGACAGCAAACGGCTCATTGGAACCTCAGCAAATGTGACAGTGGTGCAAAGTCAACAGAGTTTTTTTAAGTGAACATTTCGTCCCTAATTGCTCCGAGTAAATCATGGAGAGCTTATCTTTACCTTTGCCCTCTCCTTTCTAAATATTCTGTCTTCAGTTCAACATTTTCACACTTGTTTCTGGGGCCCAGGGTGCGGTTGCTCTGAATTTTCTGTCCGTCTCTCACTGTGGAGCACGCAGGTGTTTGTGTAAGCAAACGCCTCGAGGATTCTGGGAAGACGGAGGCTGAATGTATCCTAAATGCCCTCTTATCCCAACTGTTCACTGTTGACGGCCCTTCCCATGTCAGACAGGAACCGGGGTATCCGAAGGAGTGGCCTGAAAGATAGGAGTGAGGCTTTGACTTCGTCAGCTCCCCCACCCCTGCTGTGTTGTGTCTGGAGGTTACATAACATCCCCCTGGAGTGAGATTTGGTGGATCACAAGAAGCCTCCACTTTTGAGGACCTGTGGATATCTCAGAAGGTGGCTAGAGGTTCCCCATACACACGAATCCCTGGAGGGATTTGCTACACTCCCAGAAAGCAGAACTGCTGCGTGCTGGGGCTGAGTCTCTTCTGTCCTTCCTTCAGTAGGCTGCAGACGGCCAAGGAGGCTAGCGAGGCCAGGGAGAAGGTGGTTCCTCCTGGTGCCACGGACGAGGGAGGACCGCTTCCCTGCCGCAGGCGACGCTGCTGGCTGGCCGGGCGGCACGTAGATTTCTGCGCCCGTGTGCGCACCCTCTTGCTTTGTTACGGGCACAATCCCCCTGGCTCGAAGCCCCTCAACAGCTTTATCTGACCCCGGTGAGTGAGCAAAGACAAAATGATGAAAAATAAGCACGGAAATGAAACTGAGATGGAGAGTGAAGTCACAAAAATAATTAGAACCTATAAGGAGGTATTTGACCGCACAGCAGGCTTCATGAGCTAAAGACGTGACGTTAAAGGGAGAGTCGTCGAGGATGCGTTGGTGCTGGGGAGATGAAGAGGAAGGGCTATCTCCACACACAGGACAAAACACAAGGACAGATGAAGACGACACTTCCTGGGCACGGGACGCACCAGGGACACTCGCCGTCGTGGGACTAGAGGTGGAGAGGCAATCATTAAACAGGGGACCGCGGGATATTGTCCTGAGCTCAAGCAGGTCTGGAGTCTGCAGAGTGAAATGTGTGACGAGGTTCTGCCGAGGCTGATGAGCAGGACACACAACTGGACCTATTTCAAAATATCTTCTAACTAAACAGTGAGTGAATCACTTCGGAGACTTTGGTTCTGGAGAGGATTAAAGGGGGTGGGACAGCAGACCTTGTATCCAGTCAGTTAAATCTAAATGGCTTCCAGAGAGTGACGAGGTCTTCTGCGTGACATAAGGACTCTGAGATAGAAGAAACAATCCGACAACAAAAATCTTGTAACGGTTCTGAAACCAAAGCCCTGAAACATTAAATCATGTCGTCAGACCTGGGAGGTGGTGGTGGGAGCGATGGGGTGGGTACTAATACTGCACGGATCACCGGCCGACCTCACGCAGCAGCAGGGGAGGGGCCGGGGAGGGCGGGGGAGCAGAACAGCCCGTGCGGAGAAACGTCAGGTGGCGGCTTTTGCTATAATTCGGAAGCCATGCGTGTGCTTCATAATGAGTTTCCGGAGAGGTGACTAGTAGGAAGGCGGCAGAAGACAGAACTTCTCAAATGAACAACGGGCAGGACCGAGCACTTGCTGGATCACACGGGTGACAGGAGGAGAGGAGAAAACCAGGAAGTAGGGTGAATGGAGGGTGGGAGGAATAAGGTCCAAAGCAGAAATCAAAGGGGGGGAAACAAGTCCGGGAAAACTGGAAACAGAAGGAACTCAGGAGTGACGCGAGACCAGTGTCAGAAAAGGCAAGACTTGAAGGTAAAAATGCTAAACATAACAAAGGGAGGCATTTTATTGCATAAAAATGCCCAGTCATCGAAAAGAAGTTTCATGAACGTATACACACCAGTCAGCATAATAATAATAAAAACTTTTAGAGACGCAACAAGAACTTGATTAAATAGTGGGAGATCTTCATGTATTTCTTTCAGAACCAGGCTGAGTAGGTAAACAATAAGCGAGGACAGAGATAAATTGAATCCTATAAACAAAGGTGGATGCGTAGAATGTATTTTTGGATTGAGAATATAGGTTTGTATCCTTCCCTATATTTAGGGAAATATTAAGAAATTGGTCATACACTGACCACGAGGAAAACCTTACCAAAATAACCCAGACACTTTCTAGGATGTGTTCTCTGATAGTAATCAAATGTAATTATGAACTGAGAGCCCTTAAATAACGGGAGATCAATGGAGAAGTGTAAAAAAGACATATTGCACACACAAGAAATGCAGGGCGTGTGAAAGTATTTGTCCCTAAATGCCTTGAGAACATAGGAGATTTTGCTCATTGGTGAACTTAGAACAAAAATAACGTAAGGACATAGGAAAACAGAATTAGCAAGAATAAAAGTTGGAATACATTAAAAATTGTACTCAAGGTAAGTAAATGAAAAAATATCTTGCTTTAAAAAACAATAAAAATTAGAGAGAGCTCCCCATAGAAGATAAATATCTGAGAAAAAAAAAAAACAACAAGAAAATGATGCCAGATATCAAAATGTACTGCACAGCCCCAAGCAGAACAAAAGTTACCGAGAGCCGTAAGTGGGTCCCAGATACATGGAAATTTAATATGTGACAAGGTTAGTGTTTAAATTCAATTGTTACATAAACCAAAAGCCCAGTATTTCTTTAATAAATATCACTGGCACAAATGGAAATTTATTAAGAGAAAAATAAAATCAGACTCTTAGCTTGTATACAAAACAAAATTTCAGATCAATTCAAAGCCTCAGTGAAAATGTAAAAAGCCACTTAAACCTTAAAGGATAATTTATGTGCCTAGGAATCGAGGGACTGCTCGAGGAAGACAGGCACTCCGGAAGCTATAAAAGCGGATGCCGAGTGAACCACACAGAGATGATGGATGGCTTGGAAAGACGCTTGCAAACCACGTTCCCTCTTTCCTTTAAAACACAAACAAACAGCTGCCTTTGGGAGGAAAAGACCGACAAAACTGTCACATGCAATAGAATTCTGTTTTCTGTGTGCCTGTGTGTGTGTCCAGCAACGTATGACATGCGTTCACATGTTAATGCGGCTGCTTTTAGGGTTAGTCGTATCTTAGGTGACTTATACTTATTTAAACCTTTATGTATTGCATCATTTTATGATGACGTTTGGCTATCTGTCATGCAACCAGCTTTTTACCTTTGGAAAACAAAGAGAACCCACCTCATCTGAGGAAGGTGATCGTGGGCAGCAGACCCCTGGGGTCTCCCGTGGTCTGATGTCTGCAGTCGAGGCCTGTCGCCGGTGCGGAGCCTGGTTTTAGACAGGGGCCCTGGGCAGGCCGAGTGACAGACCAGTCACGTGCTGAGTCTCCAGGCTGTGACGTTCTCGTTCAGACCTGCTCTCCTGTCCTTGCTGGCGGCAGCGGCGTCTGGTCCCCAGAGCTGCTCGTGGATTTCTTGGGGCCTCTCGGATTCAGGTGTCACAGGACAAAGGGACACATCACGGGGATGGTGTCAGAGGTACCCTGTCATTTGTTTTTCGGGTGTTGAAAGGCACCAGCTGTCCTCCAGAACACCGACAAGCCCTCGGGAAGGAAGCGGGATGCTGTGTGTTTCCCTGCTTCCGTTAAAGTTCCGACAGCAATCTCACCACGTTCTGTGCTTTTAGGGTGCTGGTGTGAGGGACAGCTTTCGATGCGACGTTTCCCATCCTGGATGCAGGTGGGTTCGAATCTGCTGTCTGCATGGGTTTTGCTCCCCAGGCTGTAAAGGCAGGCTCGCTGAGCTCCCGAGGGTCACCGGGAAAGTTGGCGAGGGGACAAAAGAGCCCTCGACAATTGCAAGACTAACGGAACTTGAAGGGACCCTTAGGTTCGACGTCCCGACCTTAAGGACACCTGTGCCCATGACTTGGAGTCTTAAACCACGTATTTGCTAGCCCCCACCAATCAAGACTTTTCTTTCCTGCTGCCTGCACAGGGGGAGCCTCAGAAGTGAACTGTCCCTACGGCCTCACTTGTTAAGAGGGTGCTGTTTACCAGAACCGTCACCACTGCTGTTCAGTGTTCACGACGCTCACAGAAATGGCTCCAACAGAGGCCGGAGGAGGTTCTTTATTTCAGGGCCATGCAGCGATGACCAAACATTATTGAGGCCGACTGACCCCTGCCGTGGAATTAGAGACGCACACACACTGAGCCGGTAACCAGGCGTCACGTAGCCACAATGCACATATGTGGGAGAGTGTGTGCGGGCACCTCTAAACAAGCGTGGGCATGCAGCTGGTGCCCCAAAGAGGCCTGAGCCCTCGGGGCGCCGATGCTAGCTCCCTAACCCTCCCAGCTCCGATGTGCAGGAGCACCGTCCATCTCAGTGCAAGAACGGCTGGTTTCTCTTCATTCTCCCACCTCCACGCTCTCTGTTAATCTTCCCTCCGTGTGGAGTGACCATGTTCCTGAATCACTGCTTGCTTGTGTCAGGGCCCCGAGCACCAGTGGGTCTGTAACTGCTCACTCCAAGAGAAGGCGCCCCCGCCTGTGCAGGGTGGCCTCCATCCCTGACCCAAGTGAGGAGGGCCCTCCCGTCAGCCTCCGGGGACAGGTGCCGTGGGGCCGGGCACCATCTCCTGTCGCAGAGAGGCCCTGAGGCCCTGGTTCTCCGGGAATTCACTCTGCGAACTCCAGCTGCGGGAAGCCATCCCTGGGGTGGGTTGCCCGGTGTGGGTGAAGCCCCCATGGGGTCAGTCTGGTCCCGGAACCCTATCGCTCCCTCCTGCCTCCCATCAACCTGGCTCTAAGGGGTGCAGCTGTCTGTCTCTCGGATTCATTTCCTATAAATTTCTGGTCAGGATGGACGCCTGTCCCCGGTACCAGAGGTGGGCGGGCACAACCTGCCCTGCTCAGTCTGACTTCACCCCCAGTCCCCACACCCGGTTCTGTCCTGTGTTCCTCTGTAACTCTTTGCAGAGCTGAAGAGAACTAATCTCATTAACTAGCCTGGTCTCTCCTGCCTGACAGTCTGTGCACTGTTGACCAGCAGGGGCAGAGAGGTAGCGTTGCCCTTGACATATGAACCTTCAGGGAGGCTGTTCCCTGGTCTTGTTAGGAGAGGTAGCCTAAGACAGGCATCGTCTGCTGGGGGGTGAGTCGTGTCCACGGCCCAGGGGTGGGAGGGTCAAAGCCTTCCTTCTGACTTTGCTCCCCTAGTGAAGTGGGAGCCGCCCCTCCAAACCGCCGTGCCCCCGTGCCAGCTCCATGCCGGCAGCGTAAACTGGGGTCCCCGGAGCTGGGGGTGGGTTCTTTAGGAAGAGGTGGGGGGGACTCTGGTGTGCAGAGGTCAGCTCTTCTGCCTGCTGGTTCTGAGTAGAACCATCACCATAAGTTCTTCCCGTGACTCCTAAATGCGGTAGTATCTTGTCATGTCTGAAAATAAACAGCATTTCTTCTCGTGTCCTGGTTTGAAATTGCAGGCTTCCTTCCCATTGTTTCTTTGTCTACCAGTGTCTAAAATAAGCCCTATCTTCCCCCCATCATTAAACATTTATTTTTGGGTGAAGAAGAAACATGGGGGAGAGCAAAGGGAGACAGGTCCCTGGGAAGCTTTCCTCTCTGGCGGTCGGGTTGCTGAGGGGACTGCTGCTCACCAGGTCCCATGTCACTCGTCATGAGGGCCCACAGGCTGGCTCGGGGTACACCCACTGCCTGTCATCAAAATGGCACAGCGTGCCTTCCTGCAGGGTCACCTGGGGTGTGAGGGATGGCACTGAGCCGGACCCAGGTCTTAGGAGGCATCATTTCTAGAACGCTGACAGCCTGCTGCCCCTCTGACTTAAATCTCTATGCCTGGTCAGTCCGGGCACTGGGGCTGGCCATGGCGGGATCTGAGGCATGGGGAGGTCAGAATGGAGCTGTGGGGTGGGGAGAACTCTGTTCTGGAGATTTCAAAGCATTCGAGCCCTTCTAGAGAAAATGAAAAGGCCCAGGAAAAGCCAAATGGGGTAAGAAGGCATTGATGCTGAGATGGGGAGGCTTGAGCTGTGGCGTAAACCTCAGCATTTCCTTCGCCCGGCCCGAGTGGGCAGAGCTGATGCTGCCTGGTCCCAGGCCTCTGCAGAACGTCTGCCCTCCCTCCTAGCCCGGCCCCTGCGCAGGTGCACCTGCCTTCCTGTGGCTGCTCCTGTGCTGGACCCTGCCCTCCTTCCACGCAGCCCCTCGGGGAGCCCACCCCTCACCTGGGCTGTCCCTGACTACGCCCTCTTCTGTCACCTCGCCAGGGTGCCTGTGTCCCTCATTAGCACTCTCTGTCATCCTGCCTTTTCTTCTTGCTGCCAGTCTAGAAGGGTCTCAAGGGCAAAGCTTCCGAGCTGCTCATGGATTGTCTTACAACAGGGGAGTTCAGTGACAGCCTGGTCCTCAGTCCCTGGACAACTGGCGACATCGCTCGAGGTTTCACAGTGACTCACAGGGAACATGCACAGCAAGCATGTAGGACCTTGCTGAGGGCTCTTAGGTACCAGAAATGAAAATTCCCGGTTTCTCCCCATCGTCGATGCCATGGTTTTGGAGAGCTGCAGTCACTGCAGGAGGTGACACCTCCCTTGGCGTCATTTCTCCAAGGCATGCTGTACCCAGCTCCATGGGGCTCTGACTCGAGAAGCATGTCACCCCCTGGGTGATCCTATTGTCACCTCGCCACCAAGCACAGCTGGCTGCAGACACTGCTGTGAGTCATTCACAGGCATCCGGCTGTGTTGCATTTCACCACATCCTCCCTCCCCTCCAGGCGACAACCCACAGAAAGAGACCCAGACACGACACGGAGGTCTGAGCTAAAACTCGAAATTGACTGTGGCCTTACCTGTGGCTCGAAAGGAGGTGGGCTGAGGATGGGCTGAGGATGGGCTGAGGATGGGCTGAGGGTGGGCTGGGGATGGGCTCAGGATGGCCTTCGGGGCAGCTCGCCCATCATGGCTGGTGGAGGCCACAGGAAGCCACTCGGAGGCACTGTGCTCCCCGGACTCAGTGCTGTGGCACCAGCCCGTGTTTCTGTGCTGCCTGAGGTTGGGGGCTTCATGGAAGTGACTTGGGAGAGGTTTCACAAAGAATAATGTTATGGCTCTTTAAGTTTGACCCCACAGTTGCCTTTTGGAAGAAATGCAGCTTCTTTTTTCCATAAAACACAGTAAATGGGTCTATTCACCTTGTCCGACAGTGACAGGGAAACACGATGAGTGTACACAGACAGTTTCAGGGGCTTCCGAGTGCCCTCGGAGTGGCAGTGGTCGGGAAACAGCAGGTGCGCGGGGAATCCTCCCCCTTCTCTGCCCCTGTCTGGAAAGCAGCGTCTTTATGCAGGGAAATTGTCCTCCTCTGAGTCGGTCAGAACAGGCCCTGGGTGACGGCAGGATTCCTCAAGGCTGGGCCTTTGGTGCTGCCATGCCTGAGGTTTCCAGCCCGGCGGTCCTGGTGCTCGGCAGGGTTTCCACCGAGAAGGAGGCTCCATGCAGAGCCTGGCCCCCAGCCTCGTGCCCGGCCCATGCTTCTGGCTCGGGACCCGCAGGGGACCAGCCACTCCCAGTCCCTGCTCGCTGGAGGGCTGTCTGTCTGCAAGGGCCCGTGTGCCCTCAGAGCCACCCCTGTGTCCACAGGCTGAGAGGACTGGCCTTCACAGTTACACATGATCTTCCCTGGCCTCTTCACTATGAGAGGGGCAGAAGCATGGCGACCTGAGTCACGAGACGAGAGGCCGCATTTCCCAGTTCAGAGCGGAGCGCTGGTGTAGGCCTAGTCAAGGACCAAGGGGAAAACCGTCCCTTCAGTGTCTGTAGTGATTCGCACGTTGCAGATCGGATTATCAGTCACTTTCATCCTTGCCATTGATCTGTGTGCTTGTATGCCTGTTCCCACGTCACAGATGACAAAGTTCAAGTCCAGAGAGATTGTGACTTGCCAAGGGCAGGTGACCTCACAAGGCTGGAGGGCAGCAGGCGGATTAGAATCAAGACCGGTCTTGTCTGACCTCCCAGGCCGAGCTGCGGCCGGTCCGGCTGGGCTCTGACTGGCCAGCAGGATCAGAGCCACAGCGGAGAGTTGATGTCTCGACAGAATGGGATGCGGATGTGGAATGCCAAGGTCAAAGTCAAGCATGGGGGCTCAGAACCGGAGCAAGTGAGGGGCAGGCAAGGGGAGCCGGGGTAGAAGGAGCCCTAGGCAATTTCTGCCAGTGGCCTGGAAGCCCACAGTAGGGCCAGCTGGGGGTGCTGGTGGGTGCTGGTGGGTGGGTGCACATTGGCACACTGCCTCCCAACTTCTCCACTGGTGCACGGCCCCCGCCGCTTCTTCCGACGTGGTTATAATTCCACGAAACGGCGATGCGCCGTCGGCACCCGGACCGTTGTCGGTCGGGCGAGGAGCGCCCCTGCTCTCGGAGCTCACCTGTTCGCTCTTTGAAATGCGGCCTGTGCAGGTCCTAGGGGTGCGACTTAGCCGAGGACGGCTCTGCATTTTTCATGGGTGGGTTTTCACAAGTGAAAAACGGATTCACAACTCAGCTGCTGATCTTTTCGGTCTTTCAAAACGGCATTTGCATTTGGCAGGAAGGAGCCTTGCCGTGGCCTCGGTTCCAAGGAAGCTCCCGGAGACAGACTCACTTCGAAAATTCGCCATTGAAGATATGCTTCTCTTTTTCCTCCAGACAGGTAATTTTGGAGGAAGTCGAGCCATCACTGGAAAATGGGACAACTGTTTTTCCCTGGCAGTGCTCTGTGCCAAGAAAATCACCCTTGCCCTAGCCGGGTGGCTGAGTTCATCAGAGTTTTGTCCTGTAGGCCAAAAGGTCACGGGTTCGATTCCTGGTCAGGGCACATGCAGGAGGTAACCGATCGATGTTCCCCCCTCTCTCTCTAATCAATAAACATATCCTCAGTGAGGATGGAAAAGGGAAAAGAAAAATCGCCCCAAGTCAGACTCCTGGTGAACCTTCGAGCAGGCGTGGCAGAGGGTGGCGTGGCTGTTCTGGGAGGAGTATGAGTGATCACTTTTTTTCTTTCTTTGTGGCCCACTTGGTACAATAGAGTGAAACTGAGTATCAATCACATCATCATTTGTTTCTGTGGTGTTGGTCCCACATTTTTTAAAAGGTGAGACGAAATTATGTTTTGTTTGCTTCTGTGCAAAACGCTTTCGACCGTGAAGACCATTCATTCAGCCAATCCCTGACTGGATGGACACCTGCCAGGTGACCGGCGAGGCTGGGACAGGAGGATGGCTGGGTGGGGTCCTTGTGTCAGGCCCTCGCATCTCTCAGCCGTAGTCACGGTCCTCGTGGCCGCAAGGCCTGGCAGGGTGTGCGAGGTCAGCACTGGTTTGGGGAGGACAGTGAGCGCCGTGCTCGCCGGGCCGGGCCTCCCCTTTGCTCGGAGCAGTCTGACCATTCGACAGTGTGTGTGTCGTCACCCAGCTTTGGATCTGGAGGGCTTGACCGCAGCCCAGAGCTCCTCCTGGTCCCTGGGTGTCAGGGACATTGGGAGGGGTGACTAGCCAGATTCATGGGGACATATGAACGTGATCTTCATGATGTGGCAGCCACACTTCTGCTTTGATTGGCTTTGGTGTAACTGAAACAATGAGATAGAAGTAACTGTTCATTGCAGTTTCTTGTGTGATAAGCTGTACGAAACCCAGATAGGGACCGCGGGACATCCAGACACCTGCCCACCTGGCGCTCGTCACGGGCCTGTGTTCACAGAACACGTGCTCACTGGGCCACAGGTCCGGGACTGTCACTGGCAGATCAGCTGGTGGCTTTGGGACTGGACCACGCCATGAGGTCAGCACATTTTCCCTGCCCTGGAGCAAGGCCGAGTGTCACCAACTGTGGCTGATCAGTCGCGTTACTACAATTTTCTGTTCTGTTTCGTGCAGATGGCAGTGCAAGTGTCACCCTTGCTTCTCCAGGGGCCTTTCTGCTGGGCGTTGTCTCCCCCACAGCCCCTCCTGGCCCCTCCGTCACCTCGAGGCCATGCAGGTGCGGGGCAGCTGGCCGTGCCCCCTCACGTGTGCCCTTGCTCACGGCTCGGCTTCTCTCTCCCAGGACATATGGCTCAGCCATCACTGTCTCGCCTTTAATAATGTTCAATGGTTCACTCAATTCTTTCATGTCCTCACCAGGGTGAGGGGATGGGACCGCCCTCCAAACTGGCGTGAGTTTAAGGATGACTTTCAAACACTCGTCTACCAAGATGCTGTGTTTGAATGTTAGTTAGCATTTAGGGTGGAGCCATTTAACAGAAAAAGAAAACCTGTCCTGGTTGCTGAAGGCGTCTCTTGCTTTCAGGTGAATGTCTTTACTCAGAAAGACCCTTCTCTGCAGTTTTTCTCCCAGACAAATCCCTAACAACACGCTTTCCTGTGCTGCGTTCTTAAGACACGTTGGATCTCCGGTTTCTACCTTGTGTTTTCTCTTGGAGTCACCTGGCCTGGCTGCCCCCTGATCAATGTGGAACACTGGTCTTCCCAATGACCCCTTGACATGAGCTAGGATGATGACCATCCTCTGTGCGAAAAGGGACAGAGATGGAGTCCAAAGCCACAAGCGATGGACTGTGACGTGCCCGAGGTCACACAGCTTCCAGGTGGGCAGCTGGGACTTGGATTCACGTCTCTGGCTCTCAGTCTAGTGTTTCCCATCACAAAGGACCTGCCAGTCACTCCCGTGAATTTTTCTGGAATTGCCTGCCGCTCCACATCCCACACTGCATGAGTGTCTGCGGAGGTGAAGGGGGCTCGAGTGCTTTGCCTGGTGAGTGGCTGCACCCCAACATGGTTGGGGTGGGGGTTGTGACACTCAGCTTTCAAGTTTGACACTGATGCCCAAACGTGCCTCGGTGCTGAGCTAGAGGGACTCCATTAAATAAGTCAGAAACATCCATAAAATCAGAAGTTGGAGACAGCGAATTCGGCAACGCCAGGCGGCATTGTGACCCACGAGGTGACATTTGCAGTGAGCCACTGGGTGGAGCTTCTGCAGCTGTGTCTCTTCACCCCACCGCGTTCTCCTGCTCCCTGCTCTCATTGTGTCACCACGGACAGCACAGACAACTCCTCTGCCAACCCAGAACGCAGTCGGGGACATTTATCAAGCGACCCTGTAAACAGAGGACTCCTGCCTTTATCCAGCGGAGAGTCACAAGGGGCGGAAGCCGAGGTCTCCTCGGTGAAGAGCATTCACGGTCCATCTCCTCCTGATGGGGTGTGAAGTTTTTACGCTCAGGAGTGAATTTCAACATCAGAGAGCATCACGATGGGCCTCTCCCACGAGGAAAGTGTGTTTAGCTTCTGGCAGCAAGTAGCACGAACACTGGTCATAAGGCAGATGTGCAGAACTGTGGACCGAGGGCTGCTGAGCGTGCCGACTGCAGGTAGAGTCGGTTAGACAGCGTTTGCCGGTGCAAGGCATGGAGTCGATGTACCGGCAGGTCTGCCTCGACGTGCTCTCCACCTTGTTTCCAGCCAGATTCTAGTCCAGTTAGGACATGAGCTCACTGCATCTTTTTCCCAGGCAATTAATGAGCCCCCCAGAATTTCCTCAAACTGGGTGAGTGCCCAGCGTCTGCTTGCAGCGTAAACACCCTCCTGCATCCCGACTTACTGCTGTGGCATTTGCAGTCGCGACATGTCCTCTACATGGGTCGCGTTATTCTGATGCTGGAGTGGGAGTTTTGCTCCGTTGCTGTCTTTGGTCGGAGACCGTGGAGAGGTGTACTTATTTCTGTGCATGTGCACAGCTGACACAGAGACAGGCTGCACTGAAACAGAGTTAGGGAGGAGGGAGTTAGCAATTCTAAAAGGAAATGAGAACCTTCTTTCAAGGCTGTCTGTAATCGCCGCCGCACCTGAAAAAGCAGGCAGCGTCTTCTGAACAGCAGTGGATTCCGACGGCTGTAGCAGCCACACGCATCTGTTCTGGCCTCACATCAAGAGTTCGTGATGGGTTTACTTCCACCATCACGCCGGGCTTACGGAGTGAGGGGGCGGGAGGAGGGAGGAAAACCTGCCGACTACTTTTATAGCTCTAAAGCAAATGGCTTAAAAACTGTGCACCTTTTTTTTTGACATGTTGCATGGGAAGGCATGCTTCCAGTTTTACCGATGTTGTTATGGCAGTTCTGCCACTGGTTCTTTTCATCGTGTGGCTGTAGACCTACTGCAGGTGCTGCTGGGGCCTCTTGGGACCCCGGTTCCAGGAGCTGCTGGTCTCCAGGGACATGGAATGGAGGCTCTTCTATGCTGACAGTGTCCTCAGTCATTGCACAGGGGGCTCTCCCACCAGTGGGGTTAACTCCAGAGATGCTGAGCTCAGGGCTCTGGCCGACGGAGTGGGACCGGGACAGGGCACAGCAGGCAGGCGGATGCATGCTGAGAATGGGGGAGGAGAAAAGTGAGTCAAACAGAAATTCTGAAGGAGAAACCAGAAGCATGATCCAGAAAGTCTTACTAAAAATTGTGTGTTTTAATAAAAATTTTAAAGTCATTCCTGACCCACTTTACAAGGAGTGACTGAGTGAAGATCATGGGACACATTTTACTAGTCATAGCACTGGGTCTCTGTGACTCTGCGACCTTGTTCAGTGTCATCATCTATTACAAAGTCACACGGATTCTGCATGCCCAGGGGAGTCCAGGGCAGCACCCCCTGGGACACTTGAGGTGTAAGCTGCTCCATGCACATGCCCCAGGAAGGTGACGTAAAAGATCCTACACACCCCTATGTTCATAGCAGCGCTATTTACAATGGCCAAGCGCTGGAAACAGCCTGAGTGCACATGAGTAGATGAGTGGATAAAAACTGCGGTAAATTTACACAACGAGATGCTTCACACCAGGAAGAAGGAGGGAGACCTTCTGCGACAGCACGGATGGGACCGGAGAACGTCATGCTAAGTGAAATAAGCCAGTCGGGGAGGGACAAATACCATATAATCTCACCTACAAGAGGCATCTAATAAACAGAGTAAACTAACAAACGAAACAGAACCGAAGGCATAGACACATGGAACAGACTGACAGTGACCAGAGGGAGAGGGGAAGGGGATCATGGTGGGAAGAAGGGAATGGCCTGGACAAAGAACACGTATGAATGGACCACAGACATGGACAACAGGGTGGGGATGGACTGTGGGAGCAGGGGGTGGGCTGGGTGGAAGAGGGGAAAGAGGGAAAAATGGAACAACCGTAATAGAACAATAATAAAAATAATTTTAAAAAAGTGAAACAAGAGTGTCTTATTCTGTGGGACAGTGGGGACATGGTGAAGGATTGTTTTTCTTTTTTCTTTTTTTTAATGTCAGGAACAAAATGATCAGATATTCACAAGGTTACCTTCCAAAATTCACTCAAGAGCCCAAATCACAGATCTGAAGCGTGCTGGATGTGCAGACAATTAGAGTTAAGGAAATGATCTGAAGAAACGTTCCCAACCAAGTCTGGGAGCTGGAGTGCTTGCGCCTCGGCCACATGGGGATATTCCGCCTAAAGCACCGATGGGTACGCAGAGCCCAGCCCTCCCAGTCGCCCGGGCTGCCTCCTGTTTGCACAGTGTCTGCCTCCCAGGCCTGTGTCATGATGCGGTGCCCCACCACTGCTCTCAGGACCTGCCAGCATCTCACCTCCGTTTCTCATTAGGGTGATGCTTTTCCACTGAGCTCTCAGGCTCCACCCATTAGCAACATGCTCAGAGTTGGTTTCCCTGGGCAGGTCGCCATGGGGTGATGACCCTGGGGGGTGAGCTCCTGTCCTCTGGCTTTGGGGGTGACCCTGTTGGTGGCCAGCAGCTCCCAGGGCACAGGGACTGCCTTGTGGATTGGCAACAAGAATGGCAGGTTGGAGGAGAAGCAGCATGGCGGTGGAGAAACTCGCAGTGGGAAGTAGGAGCACCTAGAGTTGGTTTCTTCCACAAGGGGCTGGACTTTGGGTGACCAGGGGTGGCATTTCTCTGAGCCTTTTTTTCTTGGGTAAAATGTAATGAACAGGCTGGCCTCTCCTGGTTGTGAGGAGACTGGGTGGGTTAGGGTCTTGGAAGATGCTTCGTAAATCGTTGATTTATAAATACAGTAAAAATACAGCATGTATTGGAGTGCTTATGTTTTTGTAAAAAAATTACCTTGCATTTAAAAAATGTACTCCTCAAAGTAATCCAGGAGGCGATGCTTGCCCCCAGTCAAGGAGCCGGGGTGCTGGAAGCAGAGCGGACCGTCCGTGCCTGGGAACCCCCCACCAGGTGAGCGTGGAACCCCAGCCGAGCTCACCCGGCTCCCGCACTCAGCTCCCAACATCGGCCACAGGCCCCTCTCCCTGGCTCCCACCACTTCATCAAGAACTCTGCGTACTTTTCTCCCTTGGAACTGGAAACGCAAACACTTAATTATAAGTTACGATTGCTTGAAATTACAGGGCTGCAGTTACTGGCATGTGACTGAGGGAAATCGTATTCCAAACCCTGAAACAATCATCTTCATTTTTCTTGTAGTGAAGATGGATGCAGAGAAACTGGCCCCATGCACTGTGAACTCAGTGTTTCCTGGGATGACCTGAACACTCTGAAAATAACTGTCACAGAGGGATGGATTGTTACAGCGCGTTTCTCCATCTGACTAGTCGGGTTCTGACGGATGTCACCCCAAATCATGGGGAAGGATTTTGGGGCCCCACTTGTGGCCGCTTGGAAATAGCGAAAGCCTTAGTCCCCACAGATGACCACATTCCTGGGGGGGGACTGGGCCTAGGGAAACAGTAATTTTTTTCAAAACAACACAAATCTATTCTCCCCAGTTCTGGGGGCTGGAAGTCCGGTCTGAAGGTGTTGAAAGGATGGGGCTCTCTGACGGCATTATGGGGACAGCTTCCTTGCCTCCTGGCAGCTTCTGTTGGTGGCCAGCCACCCTGGCAGTCCTTGGGTGACATCACTCCCATCCCTGCCTCCGCCTTCGTGTGGCCTCGCCCCTGTGTGTCCTTCTGTGAATCTGGTTCCCTCTTCTTTCTCTTAGGATGACACCAGCATTGGACTCATGGCCCGCCCTATCCAGTGTGACCTCACTTTAGCTCATGACACAGGCAAAGACTGTTTCCAAGTAAGGTCACATTCTCGGGTTCTGGGTGGGCATGAGTTTTGGGGCACACAATTCAACCCACTTTAGTCTCCGTTGATGAAACAGAAGAAAGTGTGAGAAAACACTTCAAGCAACAGTTTTGAAGATAACTCATTTTAAAGGCTGATATCAGCTGTTAATCAATTTTCATTAAATCCCAGTAAGACTTCCGTACCCCACTACGTGACGCAGCATGTGGGGCAGACCCAGGGCCCCGTGGGCATCTGCTGAGACCGCTCTTCTGTGGTGTGGGCACAGGAAACTGGCTGTTTCCAGGACGATTTGAGGAAGGAGGCTGGATTTAGATCTGATTATCCACTCACCCTAATGCATCACCACAAATCCCTCTGGTCACCTCTCCCTGAGGGGACATCTGGGTCCAGATTTCCCCTTTCTACAAGGACATCAGTCACACTAGACCAGGGCCCACCCTGCTACCCACAATTTAACTCGACTGACTCTGTGGGGACCCACTCTCCGATCAAGGTCACTTCCTGATCGGTGCTCAGTTAAGACCCAGCATCCCTTTCCTGGGGTGGAGGGGCACAATTCCACCTGTAACAGGCACCGTGTTTTCTTGTTATTTTGATTTTGTTTTCTACAATCTTATACGCCCTGGAAATTGATATGAAATATGTCATTGGTAATCAAAAAATGATCAGATAGGAAAAAGTGAGGAAATACTGATAAAAGGATTGACAACACTGCCCTCACTGCCACTTATCAGACACATGAAGGGGACACCCCAGTTGGAACTGCAGGGGGCAGCCTTCCGAGAAGTCAGGTGGCTTCCTGCCCCCGTGGCTGGGGGCGGTCCAGGTCAGCCTGTGACACCGATTTGTCCAAATGACCCGCTGGGCTGCACCCCGCTCAGCCCGCCAAAGCACATCTTGAAGATCTCTCCCTCCTTTCCCCCCCAGTAGAGATGGTTCTAGAAGGAGCACAGAGCCCTGTCCTATTTTTATTTAGAAAGTAAGAAATAAAACCTCCCCCTGCACCTGCTAAGTGTCGCCCTCTCCTCAGGGTGGGACAGATGGCTGTGCGCCCCCTGGAACAAGTGCTCGCTTGTGAATGGCAGATGTGAATTCAGTGGAATCAGGTCAATACCAAATTCAGAGTGAAGCCTGGGGGTCACCGGCCAGTGAGGCAGGAGCTGGCAAAGCCTTTCTGTCTGCTGCTTCAAGTGCTCGCGCATGTCCCGAGTGGGAGAGCCGAGGGCCAAAGGGTTCACTAGGCTGCCTCGTGGGGCGTTGGGCCAACGTGTCTGTCAGCAAAGGGAACGCTAAGGCTGCATCCGTGAAAAGGAATTCTGACTTCACAGATTTTTGCTAGCCATCGATTTTCCAGTCTGAATCCTGACTCATGGGAAAAGAGAAGCTAAAATAACTGAGGCAGCCACCCAATCGGCGACAGGACGGCGGAGCGTGTGTGCGTCCCGTCTAAGGGGGCGCATGGGCAGCGCCGTCCCTGTGACTGCGCTGAGGAGGGCAGGGTACAGCACGGAATGAACCTGGGGACTGAAGGGAGAGGAATATGGAATAGTTAGGGGGCACACTTTCAGCCACTCACATTTCCACCTGGAAATTCTGCAAAGTTCTGCTACATAAATGACTTTGGATTTCCTGACTGAGCTTTGTGATAACAGGTAACTATATACAAAATGAAATGAATTGACTTTTCTTAGGCATGTGGATAGAAAATTGCTTTTTCTCTGAAACTGGTATTGGCAAGCTCGGCTCCTGGCTAGAATTCATCACCGGGCAGGAATGGCGTCTGCGGGAGCCCGGCTGGGAGGGTCCCCTGGGGGCCTGGGCTGTGCTGGGTCTCTGACGCTCAGTCCACTGAGCCACACCAGCCACAGCTAAATTTATTTAATCTTAACTGTATTTATTTGCATTACTGTGTAGTCAGTCTCCTTATATCCCCTTCCCCCAGCAATCACCACACTGTCGTCCACATCCATGAGTCCTTTTTCCTTTTTGCTCAATCCCACCACCTCCTAACCGCCCCCACCAGCTGTCATCCTGCTCTCCATCTATGAGTCTGTCCCCATTTTCCTTGTTAGTTCAGTTTATTCATAAGGCTCCCCTTATGAGTGAAATTACACGATATTTGTCTTTCTCTAGCTGGCTTATTTCACTTAGCATAATGCTTTCCAGGTCCATCCCTGCTGTTGCAAAGAGTGAAACTTTCTTCCTTTTGCAGCCAAGTGGTATTCTGTTGTGCAAATGTCCCATCGTTGTTCCATCCGCTCATCCGCTGATGGACGCTTGGGCTGCATCCACCTCTGGGCGATCCTCAGTAAGGCTGCGATGACCATAGAGGTGCTTGTGTTCTTCCAGATCAGTGTTCTGGGTTACTTCGAGTTTATTCCCAGAAGTGGGATTGCTGGCTCAGAAGGCAGCCGGGCGTTTGGACACTCACATGTGGTGCCTGGCCCGGAACAGAGGGGCTGGCACTCTCTGGTCCAGGCATGGCCCTGGTGGCCCAACTTGGGGTAACTTTTAAAACTTCTTGAGCCCCAGTTTTCTCAGACGAAGTAGATATTTTAAGAAAGTGGCTCCAGCAGAAAGTTTGTGCTGAAAGTCACACCGCTGACCTACCGTGCGGTGTGTGGGTGTTACGGACACCCCTCCCCTGCACGCGCTGTGCATTCATGGCGCTGGCTCAGCATCTTCTGGCATCTTCCTGACTCCCCCACGCACTGACACTGTCATGGGCTTCGAGACATTTGCAAGGAGGCCTTTGTGCATGAAATTAAATGTCAACCTGCTTGAGCTGCCTCCAGATTCCCTGGGAAACCTATCTGGCATTTAATTCCTGATTAATATTACACACACTAGAACCTCCAGAGCCCAGGTTGCTTTTCTTAAAAGCTTTTTATTCTTTCTTAAAGACATCAGGGAAGTTTCGCACCAGAGAATGTATGACACCCCACGTTCTGGCCACTCCTCCAGAGTGTGAGGGATGCTGTGTGAAGATGTGACATTTCCATGTCTCCACTTGGGCTGGTCCACCAGCGTGAGCCAGTTGCATTTCTGAGAGTGCTCAAGACGCCCCTTTCACATGCTGTTCAAGTCGGGGTGGCCTGCTTGTCTGCAGCTCTGCAAAGGCTAGGAGCATGTCCGAGGGCCGGGGTGCTGGTCCTCAAAGCAGCACGCAGGGAAATGTCCCGATTCTGGCAACTTTGGTTTCTGCTTGACATTCTATTTGGAACAGATGCTGCCCGTGACCTGGGAGAACTCACGGTCTTTCCAAAGCTAATTTTAGGGGGGAGGTCTGAAGAGAATTACTGGTAAGGAAAATGTGTATGGGTCCTATTCATTAGTTTGCAATCACTCAAACCTCAAAAAAATTGTCCTTTGAGAACTGCTAATTTGCACAGCCTTTGACTAGTAATGATTCCCTACGAATTATCAGCAGAAATTTCATGTTAAAAGTCATATGCTTTCGGTAGGAGCTTTGAATGCTAACCTCTGTTTAGTTGGCTTCAGTGCATGGAGACTCCTTTTCCTCTCCTTTGGGTTTCATCCCGTCTCTCTGAGACATTGTAGAAAAGAGGGGTGTCCGGCTGGCAGGACTCACTTCAGGGTCACTCTGTGAGGGCGACTTCCCCAGGCCCCTCCCTGGTCACATTTCCAGAGTGCATCTTGTCCAGCCAAGAGGCTGTCACGGTCACCTTCCTGTAGCTTGCTCAGCTGGAACCGGTTCTCCTGGACCAGCCTGAGGTGGGGACAGGCCTCCTGCCGGAGCAGAGGGCGCTGAGCCAGGGTGGAGGCTGGAACGTTCCGCCTGACCTTGAGCCCCTGGCGGCGGTGACACGGAAACTAGCATTCCAGGTCTTGCCTGCGGGCCCACGGCCAGAACCTCGACTGGGGAAGGGGCTCTGGGTGTTCAACCATTTTTTATCATTTAATATCTATTTTAAAAATCCAGCTTACATAAAGGAACTCCTAAATGTCAATTTAGCTTTCTCTACATGACAGAGGGCTCTGAGGACCACCAGTGAGGTTATGACTAGACTAAAAAACAATAGAAATCGAACAAGACCAAGTCTCCCGTGCCGCACGTGATCTTGGCAAGGCAGGGAAGACGCCTGCAGTGCACGGTGTTTGGAGCACGCCCTGTGCCGTGCGGCGCGCCGGGCTAGCTGAGGCTGGCCTGTCCTGGCCGGGGCCCCAAGCTGCTGTGCGCACCAGCAGGGGCTGCAGTGGCTCAGCGGGGGAGCAGGGTCGGGGGGTGGACACTGTGCTCTGCAGACGGAGGGAGATGGGCAGCTTCCAATTTCACAGCTGGATTTGGCTCCCCCACCCCCCACTTCATATTCTATATTATAAATTTATTAACAAGACGCTTAATTGAGAGCAATTCAAATACACAGGGCATCTCAAGTGGCTGTCAAGTTGGAACCAGTTATCAGAAAAAATACATGTGTTTACATGCTTGGTTTCCTTCATTTAATTAGCCTGTTGGATCCTAAGTGAGCTGTCACACCGTTCCGGCTGGTGGGGGGCGGGGTCAGACAGATCCTAACGATCCCGAAAACCATTTTCTCCTGGGGGTAGATGACAAAGTGTTCCAGACCTTTACTTCCCTCCTTGAGAGTCGGTGAAAATGAGGCCCGCCGTGGGGAAGTGATTTTCTCGGGGTCACTCACCCATCTGGCGGTAAAACCAGGAGGAGAGCCCCAACCTCTGACCACCCCCCGCCGACTTACATCTTTAGCTGTAATTGCTGATGCTGTCGAAAGCGAAGATTCCTGCAAAACGCTCTTTTCATTGGTTTTCCTTGTTCAGATTTTTACAGATTCAAGATGTTCTTTGAAAAGAGAACTCTCCGGAAGTAAGCAAGAATTCCTGTAATGCTGCAAGGCAGGCGTTTTGGGGTTTCTGGCTTCAGCTTACTGCTGACTCATGTCCCTTGAGAACTAAGTCCCTCTTTAGCAAGAACTTCAATTGTTTTCGTCCGGGATCTTCAGCTGGTCTTTGGCCTGACTTGTTCCACTTCCTCAGATGCTCGGCCACGAACCAGGAACCCGAGAACCAGGAGCTGAGTTCTCGCTTTCCTCTCTCATCGGAGCCGGAGCCGGAGCCGGAGCCAAGGGTGGCTCACGGGCGACGTGTCTTACGACAGTTTTCTCGGGCCTTATCTTAACTAGGATTTGTAGCAATTCAGAATTTCTGAGTGAATCGTTCAAAATGATTTCCTCTCTTTGTGGCTTTCAAGAGCTGGCCTTGGCCGTCAGGGGACAGATTCCGTGGACAACTCAGTGGCCCTTGGGGAGGAATGGCTCCAGGCGGTGAGAGTCACGTGCAGGACGCCTGTGTCTCCCCCGAGAGGCAGCGGAGGAGAGCAGAGGGGGCCCAGAGATTTTCTTCTCACAAAGAGCCCTGTGCTCAGCAGCAGGGGCCTCTCTCCCTTTGTGCCTGTGCACAGGGGACCTTCAAAACAGGCCTCAAAACAGGTGTGACGGGGCACCGGCTCCTGTCCCCAGAACTGTGACAAAACAGATGCCTGTTGTTCCAGCCGCCCAGGCTGTGGGGCTTGGCTGTGGCAGCCCCCGCACGCCGACACTCTGAGGCAGCAGCACCTCCTGGGGATGCCCAGGGGCCATCTCAGCATTTTCCTGGTCATACTTGGACATAAGCGGCCGCAGGACCTCGGGTGTCCACGGTACGGGACTGTCAGTGTGGTCCTTCCCCACGGGCGTTGCTCCAGAAAAGCCCTCACCCCCGTGCCTGCCCTCCGGCCCTCCGGGGGTGCTAGCAGCCACAGAGGCCTTGTTCTTGCACGAAGCTCCTGCTCCGCCCTGTCCTGTAACCGACCCGCAGACACGTCGCATCGCAGTGGCCATCAGAGACCGTGACACACGTTCGGTTCTCGGTGTCCTTTCTCTCGAGTCCGTACCTTTTTGAAACGGGAAATGCACTTGTCAGAGCCGGTTCTGAGTCTGTCGGACTGCGTTATTGGGACCCCGTTTCGTCTGTCAGAAACCAGGACCGGGGAGGCGTTTTCCCCTGGTGTTTACCTGGGAGTGCGTTTGGTCCACTCTCGTTGTGTTGCTTTTGGGATCAAGTCCAGCCGCTGGTGGACGGCGGTGACGCGGGGGCACGCCCGCGGTGACGGGGCCTTGCCCGGAGCGGGTGGAGCATGGGCGCTGGCCCGGGCAGGTAGAAACGCTCCGCGGCGCCCTGTGGCTCGCGAGCCGGGGGCGCGTCCCCTCCGGCAGCAGCGAAGCATCTTGTGGAACTGCCCCTCGTGGAGCCCTCGGAGCCCTGAAGTGTGCGCCCCCGCGTCCCCTCTGCCACCCGGGAGGCAGGCGTTCTGAGGGACGCGTTGTCTGTTGCCGCCATCCTTGGCTGAGTTTACCAGGTGCTCCCACTCCGTTCTGCTGAGTCGGTTGGCGAGCCCGTCGGTGGTGGCGCGCAGTGACGGCGATGCTGCCCTTTGAGTGGAAGCCGGGCCGTTACCCAGTCATCAGCAATGGGGCGCACGCGGGAACCCAGCGGTCCTGGCGTGCGTACTGCCGGGTGGCGTGTTATGAATCAGCACGTCCCCGTGCGCGCCTGCGGTGATGATTCGTGAGGTCTGACTAACGGGAGCGCCGACAAGGAGGAGCTACCTCGGCTCCCAGTTGCCATGCCAACTCTCTTGGGCAGCGTTCCTGATCCATTCCTTGGGGGCCTCTGCTCACCAGGCAGCTTAAGGGGGCGCATTTTTCTCATGCCGACTTGACAACGCCATCTCTCTTCTCTCCAGGGGAGACACAAACACGTCTTCACGCTGGGTATCATTTCAGCTGGCGCTCGTGAATCTCACTATTCAATATTAATCAAAATTAAACAAATGATGTTATTAATTATTGCGCCGATAAAGCATCCTCTCTGGGGCCCGGGCTTTGCCTCAGGGGAGCGATCTGAGCCGTGTGGTCCTGCAGATGGAGTGAGGGGGGAAGCTGCTGCGTTCCGCTTTCGATGTGGCTGAAGAAATACCAGTAAACGAGGGGGCTCTCGAGGGCCTGGGGATGCAGCAATGGTGTTGTGTTTTCGGCAACGCTGGCAGAGATCTTAGGGACAAACTCTCCTCCCGGCAGCTCCCTATCTGTCCCGGCAAAGCCAGTCACGTCTCCAGTTGAGCATCCTCGGAGGAGGTAGACTTCTGGCTCCAGTTTAGCACGCGTTTGAATTTATTTTATCTTTCTTCTTTTGTTCTTTAGAGCCGTTCCTGTTTTTCTGGAGTCATTAACAAAAGTTAAAGTGAGAAAAGGTCTCTATTGCCTTCCTTCACATGCAGGGATGTGTATGAAGGGCGACCTTCCCCGGGAGGGCTGTACCTCGTTTGGTTTTCAACCTGAGGCTGTAACAGCTTCTCACGTGCGATACGGTTTGTCTGGTAATGGAAGCAACGAGCGGCGTGGGCGTGTCCGTGATGGTCAATGCATGATCAGTGCACAGTATCGTGCTCCCATCAACCGAGCATCTTCCTTGCCGTGTAATGTCGGGGCGCCCAGCCAGCGGCGCACAGCCACTGAGAGACAGAGCACGGAATGTGCCCGGGACCCCGGCACTTTGAACCCAAACCCCAGGGCCACTGCCCCTGGGCCCCCTCCTCCCCACTCCTGCCTACCGCCTGTTACACTGGGTGGAGATGACTTCTGTTCCGACCTTGTCTGGTCTAAGCTGTGACTCAGGCACGCAGCCCAGTGCTGTTGGTCAGAGCAGTTTGGCTGCGGACTGGCCCGATGCTTTTCCTTTAGTGTTCTTGGTACAGACTTTGTGCTCTGGCGGCAGAAGAGGCGTCCCTTCCATGGCGAGCTCAGACACAGGTGGATACGACAGCTTTGGAGAGCAACCTGACAAACACACAGCATTTAAAATGTGCACGTCCTTTGATCCAGCGACTTCAGCGCTAGGGATCTGACCCGCGGGCACGCTTGCCCACGTGGTCAAAGGTGCGCGTGTGCAGATGGCTTGTGGGGGCTCTGTGAGAACAAAGCCTGGAGACGCCCGAAGCTTCGCTACCAGGGGAGTGACGGAATGACTCGGGCGTTTCCACAGAAGGAAGTGCAGAGTGTTATTCAGACAGGTCACTCCCGTTCACCTCGTCCCTGCCGTGCCGCCCACGCACTGGTGCGTCTCAGGCAGTGCTTGGAACTCCCAGGTGGAAAAATGCAGAGTGGTAGTCTAGGATATGGTACATTTAGATAAGGACAGATTCATCAGTTATATAGCCACACGTGTGTGTGTGCCTGGACAGCATAGAAAAGTCTGGAAAAACACACGAGAAAATGGTCGTTGTCTTCAGGAAATGGAGCCGGCAGAAGGGCCGACACGTACGCCTCCCCTCTTCGTTTGGCATTCCTCTGTGTCATTTGTCTTTTTGTTCCATCCAGGAAATGCATTATTTTTAGAGCAGAGTGGCTTCCCTCGGCCCGGTTGCTCTGTAAACTCAGCACCAACGCCCCGAAGAGCAGCTGCCTCCCTGGACGGCTGTGGAAGCTCTGGGCCCTGAGCCCGACCCCCGACCCCCGACCCCGGTGCTGAGGCAGGGGAAGGCTCTTGTCCTCCACGCTCCGAGGCTGCAGCCCTGCCTCCGTCCAGGTGTGAGCTGTGTGCGGGCTGCCCCTGCGGCCCCGCCCCGTGCAGAGCGACAGCTGCTGCCTCTCCAGGGCTGGGAGCCTGCGGGGCCTGGCAGCCGGTTCCCAGCCCAGCTCGGTGGCTCTCTCCTTGGAACAGCCTGGAAGAGCGACATGATGGATGATGCCACCGCTGCCTCCGCAGGCCCACGCAGGCCCGACTTCACTGCTCGCTGACTGCAGGCCCTGCTGCAATGTGGTGTGAGGGGCGCGGGGCTGGCTGGCTCTCCCAAGGTCGCAGGGGTTGTCGCTGAAATGCACACACTCCCTTTCCGCCTTCTCTGCCTCCGGTTTGTGCTGCTCCTTCCCTGCCGTGGGAGCTCACTGGTCCCTGGAAAGTACGGCTCTGCCCACCCAGACTTCTGCATGCCAGCGGGGCACAGGGCCGGGCCCACGGCTGGTCTAAGTAGACCACTAGTCAGCGTGACCTTGACCGCACTGAGAAGGAAGGGTGGGGGAGGAGTGCACGCAGCCTCCGACTCTATGGCAATGTCTGCCGTCGTTTTTTAAGAACTGCTTCTGCCCTAGTTTTTCCCGAAGCTGCAGCAGGGGTGTGGCGTCTGTCAGAGGCGTCCCTGCCGTGCCAGGAAGTGGCACTGATCGGGCTGGGGATGGCGCCTCTGGAGCGGGCAGTGCCGGCTGAGCCCTGTCCTTGTTGGCACAGGGTACATGCTTGCTCCTCGCTGGTGTCCTGCTGGGAGCCCGTCCTTCACACGTGTGGGCACGCACCAGACCCCCGGGAACAGAGACACCGAGTCATTACAGCAGACTGGCCAGGGCCACAGAGTGCCCCTGGTTGAGGATGGCCCTTTGATGAATTACAAGTCAGAGCCAGCAAGTCAGCTGCAGGCTGGACTGCACTTTTCTGGGAGAGAGCCACCAACCCGGGCACTTGGGTCGTCTTCTCCTACAGGCGCATTTCTGTGTTTCTCTCCATCACATAATGAAGCTGCACCGTCTGTCTTTAGGTCAGTGAGTTTTACTTCCCCGACCCCGCTGTGACTCTGTGAAGACCGGTAGTCTGGACGACTGCGCTGGCCAGCTCCCTGCGCTCCAGGAGAGGCAGGGGTCAGGCTGCAGAGGGATGGCCCAGCCAGTCATTGTGGTGTCCGGGACAAGGGGTGCATTTGGATGAATGAGCTGCTGGAGAGAGTGTGCCAGAGGGAGACTGTTGCTTGTAGTGGGGCGTGGTGGGGGCTGCTCTGAGTTCAGTCGGTGCAGGACCCCTCACCGAAGGCGGGGGTGCGTGGGGAGGAGGCTGCCCGCTTCTAACGTGTTCAGCAGCTTGCTGGAGCAGACGTTAAATCCCAGCCTCCGGCCTTTGCGGGGGCAGTCCCAGCACCCCCGTCATGATCCCTGGTCGGTGCTGATGTCCTGTGGGTCCCACCGCTTCTCATTTAACGGTCTCCTGGACTTCATGCTGGGCTGTCACCGATGCCACGGCCCCTGCGTGGCAATTGTCACGTGGATGGTCCTAGGGCTATCCCGAGGCACTGTGAGGGGTCTCAGGGACCCCAGCATCCTCAGGCTCTCCATTTCTGAGGGGTCTAAAGGGCGGGGAATCATGTTCTCTGCGTCCTTCATCCTGCCTCCGTGCTCTCTGCAAGCTCCTCCTTTTGAGGTGCCGGGGATGACCCACGTTCTGATGCACCCACTTCCTCTTGTTCTCAGCAGTGAGCTGCCCCTGGGGCCTCACGTGCTCTTTGCTATTTCTCTGCTATGAGCGGGTGGCTGGACAGTCTCACTGTTTGCTGTTAGGCTGTTACATATTTTATGACGGCTAGAGGAGGAAGTCCAGGAATGAAAGGAACCACCTCACGTGCCCCCTCCATGAGGGGTGACCGACCACCTTTACACCGCCCGCAGCTGCTCCTGCTGGGAGGGATTGTGGCAGGGGAGGTGACTCCGGCAGGGTCCCCTCGCCCGCACCTGTACAGGGTGCCCTTCCCTCACCTCACCATATGGTGTTTCTCTCATTGTTGTGTCCTGGTGGGTGCTGGTTTTGGATGCTGCCAGAACACGTGAGCATTGAGCAGACCCTTCTGGTGAGTGTGACGCCGTGATGGAGGAGAGACAGTCCGTGATTCTAAGCAGGGCTGCCAGCTGTGGCGTAGAAAACCACAGAGCATTTCAGATAAACATCAGTCTACATTTTTTCTCCCCCAATTCCAATCTCTTTGGCATTGCACCCCTGTGGCCAGTCCCTGAGCAGACTCTGTCTTCCTGTGAGACTCGCCCCCTGAAGGCCGTCTGGACAGTGAGGGCCCCTTTTCTCTCCCCCACCCTCTACCTCTTTAACAAACCACCATCGTTTTTCTCCAGCTCTTCCCCAGAAAGACTTGCCTCTCCTCTCCACTTCCAAGTGCAGAGTAAGGGAAGCTCTGCCTTGTTGCAAACCCCTGTGATCGTCCCTCCTGCTGACCCAGCTAACACAGCCAGCTGCACTCCAAGCCTTCCCACGATTCGTGCCGTCAGTGGTGTGTCCTATCCACCAGCAGGGAAGTTCAGGACACCACCTCTGGTCCCCACGGTGCACCTCACTCTCATCTCTTTGCCTCTGTGCTCACTTGTGGTGATGGATTAAACTGGTCCAGTTCCACTGCCAGCATCTGAATAGCCGCAGCTGGTGTTGGCTGCCGCGCATGTGGAAAGCACCAGAAGCATTTGCTCAGTAGCCCTTCATGCCCGCACACCCCAGTGTCGGATGCTCGTAGGTGGCAAAGGGACATGCTATGTTCATGGCCCGTGGAATCTCTCTGGGACAGTGACGGACCATCTGTACTTACCAAAGGACCTCAGTCCACACACATCAGGGCTTGGGGAACAAGGTCTCTTTCATGTTTTATTTTTCAAGGTGGCTACTCGTTCGTAGTGGAAACAGGAGGGGGCACGAGAGCGGGCCGGAGAGAACCTACAGCTCCGAGACTGCTCTGTGCATCGTGGAGCACACTCCGAAGGCAGGCAGACGCACTGTGTTCCGACTCCCCCGTGTCACACTGCTGCTCACATTCACTCCTCTCCCCGACTGCTGTGCTCGGTCCGCCTTTCCTCCACCCTGCAGCTTCCCTTCCCTGTGCCATGTGCCACAGGCTTGGTGGCCTGCAGCACAGCATCCTCAGCAGGCACGAGACCCGGCCTGGGGACCTGCCACTCCCAGACACAGCCTCCCAGACCACTCAGCATAGTGCTCCACACAGACTCTGTGTCTGCCAGAACTGCACCTGAGATGACACCTGTTTACTGTCCCTGCCCTCTCCCAGGATTCTGGAGGCTTCAGTCCTCCTCAAAATGACCCATCTCCTGTCACAGCCCTTGTCGCTGCCCATCACGTATTCTGAAACCTATGCGGTAGTAACGGCTCCTCCACACACTCTGCAGGACCCATTTGCTCTGTGAGTTCCTAAGAGGCACACAGACCGCTCCGCACCGATAGGTGCCCAGGGACGATGAACTGAATGCTGCAGCACGGCTCAGCTGCTGCGGGGGGGGGGGCCACTGAGAAGGCTCAGCTGCTGCGGGGGGCCGGGCGTTGCTCACTGGTCACTGGGCAGCTCCTGGGCGCGGTTTTTGCCTGGCTTCACTCTTGGCTCTCAGTTCACGCCATCCAGTTCCAAAGAGCGATGCAGGGCTCGGGGTGTCCTCTATGGCAGAGAGGGGTGACTATTATACCGAGGGCCCTGTGCTGAGTCCCATCTCCCCTGGACCCCCGGGCATGGACTTAGTTCTGGGTCGTGCTCGCTGACATCTTGAAATGAGGTGTGCCGCCTTCCAGCTCCTCTTGCTCGTGTACGCGAGGGCTCGTGCATTACATATGGCTGGTGCAGGTGCCGGATGGCGAAGCCTCGCTGGCCTGCGTCCCGAGGGTCTGTGTGCAGTCCTACGGGGACGCCACCCACACCCGCTGGACATGTAATGTGAATGAGCGACCAGCCTCGGTTTTGCCGTTTGAGTTCTGGGTGTTTGTTTTGTTCTCACTGCCTCGTGTCATCTTGACCTGTGGGCTGACTCGCAGGTCATAGTGGCACATGCAGCCACACGCCTAACCAACTATCAGCTGTGCTTTGTATTTAGAAAAAAAACACACACACAAGAAACAGAGGTCAGCATTTATCACGGGTAGTAGGGAAACCGAGAAGAAAGGGGAGAGGCAAAACTGACCTATTTTGAACCCTGGCCGGGCGGCTCAGTGGGGCAGAGCCGCGTGCTGATACTCCGCGGGTTTGGTTCTGATCCCTGCTCAGCGCACGTAGGGGCATCAGCCAGTGAACACGTGAGTAGGTGGGACGCAAACTGATCTCTCTCTCTTCCCCTCCCTCTCTCAAATCGATGGAATTTTTAAAAATTAAAAAATTTACATATCTTGGTTACACTTCTGATATTTTGTCTGCACTTTTGAGAAAGAGCTGTTTAAAATACCAGACATGCAGCCCACACCTGGGCAGGCAGCTGCGGGCCACGGCAGGGCCTCAGCGTTGGCGGCTCTCTGGGCTCAGGGCGGGTGCGCTCTTTGTCCTGCAGGTGGTAGGTGTGCGTTCGGGGGCGTTCCTGGCCTCTGCCCAGCAGATGCTGATGGCATCACCCTTCACTCCTGCCAAAGTCTCACGCACAGACCAGTGGGTCGGGGATACAGGTGATTTGTCAGAGGAGCAGCCGTGGCAGGAGGATCAGCCTGTCCCTGCTGGTCCCCAGCTCCCAGTTTCCACTGGACAACGTGCAGAGGGCGGATGGCGCCGAGCCGTCCGGTGGGTGGCTGAAATCAGAGAAGGTGAGTCTGAGTTTAGGAAACCTGGGTATTTTATACCAGACGATGAACACGCCTGCTGTTGGGTCTGGAAGGAGGTACTATTTCCAAGGCTGTTCACTATGCAAACATCTTAGGAAAGGTACGTTGGCACTAAGGGGGCCCACTCAGAAGGTTTACAGACAGGAAGCGGTTTCTCTGAAATAGATTGGAAATGTCAGGAGGGAGTGTTCTTTTATGTAAATGCCTCGACCTGCACATCATCAAAATCTGCTCTAGGTTCTTAACTAGTTTTATTTTAATACCTCTGTGCTGTTGATCTTTCCCTTTCTCTGTGCTAAGAGTGGAAGTAGTCTATAATTCTTTATTCCTGGTCCCCAAGAACCAGAACCTTTCCCTGACGTGTCCAGCTGTCCGAGGCCCAAGGTGAGGTCGGGCTGCGGTCCACCCCATTCACTGTGAATAAATAAATAATGAGCAGTGAGAATTGTCCCGTGTCGCCACGAGAGGCGCCAGCCCACATTTGTCTTATCTGTACTGTGACGAGAACGGCTGTCCTCCTTTACTCGGGGTGCATGCCCCTTTGCCAGAGTCATCAGGCAAGTTTAATGGTGTGTTTGTGGCCTATTTTATGCAAAATTCGTTGAAATCTCTAGATTTCTTCTCTCTTAAAGAAGGCCCACGTTTGTCTTGTGCCATCTCTCTGCCTAACCTTCCCCATGGATTTTATTGCTCATACACCCTTGCCGATGGGGGACGGTTGGATTATTACTCGGACTCATGCCAGCATGCGGCAGTGACGATCACAGAGGAAGGAAGTGGCATTTTGTTGCCCTTTCAGGTGGGCACGGGGATCTTTGCTCAAGAGAGTCGATCAGTTGGCAGAGGGATGAACATGGGAACAGAAGGCACACTTTTCTCTCGTACTTTTTATGTCGGCAATCACTCGCAGCCTGCTATACACGTTCTGTTCTGTGCTTTTGTGTGTATGTTTCTAACCCACTTTCTTTGCAGAAAAATTAAAGTAAATGGTATATTTTTGGAGAATTTATATTTCTAAAATTTTTAAATATCAAAAAACTCTTTATAACATGTTTCTAATGCAACAGAAGACTAACAAGGAATGTGAACTTTTAATATTAACATACATACATTTTAATATTTAGAAAATGTTTTTTATAGAATGTGTCTTCTTTTTACTAACTGCAATTTCAGTCTAGGTTAATTAACCAAATAGACTTTATGTAGTATTCTAAGAATGATCTGCGATCCATGTATCCCAAAGCCAGGGGCATTCCAAATGTAAACATGATCTAGATTTTGTGTCATTTGGAATTAAAAAAAACTCACCTTTAACTGAAGGCCTGGAGAATGAATGTGGGTGAATAAGTGAATGGCCTAAACTCTTACTCTCTCTCAAGGTCATTCAGATGAATTAGGAATAGCTAGCCGAGTATTTAAATATCATATGTCTTTATTGGTTTTAAATAGAAAAGCTACCACCCCCATCCTCCTTCTCAAACTACCAAGCATGTCTTGAGTGAATGCTTGAGTTCTCTCTGGGATGCTGGCACACAGACAGGTACAAGGTAAACTTAGTGATAATGATGCTAATAATAAACATTTATGAGCACAGTGCTGGCACGAGGCTAGGGCAGAGGGGCAGTTGCCTCAGGCACAAAGTTGGAGGGGACTCGAAAACTTCAGCAAATCCAGAAAGAACACTCACTTGCCTCACCCCGACCCCACCCTGCTGAGCCCATTCTGTGAGCAGGGTCCTGTCCTAAGAACTGTTTTTGTGTTTTTGCTATAATTATTTCAATAACCTACTTGGGGAGGTGCTGACCCCACTCGTGGCCAAGATTACAAGGTTAGTAGTTGGTAAAAGTGGGGCTGGGACCCAGGGATTATGTTGTGAATAGTTTCTTTCGCTTTAAGAAATGTGACCTCTGTCTCGATGGGCAGGGATGAGCCACTGCCACCCAGAAACAGATGGGAGTCGTGCTGCCCCCTGGACTGAGGGGATTAAGAAAATGCACACACAGTGGAACCTTAGCCGGCCTAGGAAAAGAAGGAAACGCGCCGTCTGCAACAACATGCATGGAGCTGGAGGGCGCGATGCCGAGATAAATCAGAGAGAGGCAAATGCCTCACAATCTCGCTTAGATGTGGAATCGGGGGAGCTGGACTCCCAGCAGCAGAGCAGAGCGGTGTTGCCAGGGGCCGAGGGGGGGGAGAAGATGGTGAAAGAGCACAGAGATGCAGTTATGCAGGGCGAGTGAGTTTGGGGAACTACCGTGCTGCGTGGTCACTGGAGTTAGCAATGCCACGTTGTGCACGCGAAACCTGCTGAGAGAGTAGGTCTCCTGTGCCCACCACAAACCTCCCTACCCCCGCTGCAAAGAAGATAAAAATAGTACCTGTGCACCACGTGAAGCAATGGATATTTAGTTAACTTGATTGTGATAATCACTTTATAATGCACGTGTATTCAAAGCATGAAGTTGTACACACTAATTAGATACAATTTCCCAATAAAACTGGGAAAAAAAGGCAGCAATGCCACGTCACCTCTTAAAGAAGCCAGTGTGCCCGAGTGTGAGGATGGGGCGCCCGGACTGCCACCCACCACGGCGTCTGACCTCTCGGGGAACGGACCTGGGCACTTGGGCAAATCTCCTCCGTGCGTTCTGTTAAAATCCACCCCTCTCTTTCCCACAGACTGACTAGGGTGTCTAGCATTAAACCAATGAAAGGGTTTAAATTTATGTCTTCCGATTCCCTGAGTGTGACCGAGTCACTGTAAAATGAAGGCCCAGAGAGATTTGAAAACAGTCCTGCTTGTTCCTTCCATCAACCTTGAGGGCACTTGTCAAAGCAAACCTTGGATAAGAAAGATCGTTTTTCAGAAAAAGAACCGAACACTCTACTTAAATGAACGAGGAGCAAATGAACATTTGTGTCCGACGTCGGTGTGGTTGCTACCTGGGAGCCCTGCCGACTTTTCTTCCCGTCCAGGGGACATTGTGATGAATTGAATGATTAAAGAAAACCTTTTAAGTTTGTGCTGTTCGCTCCTGATAACATGAATCAAAATTACATTCTGCAGTAACAAGGCTTAAAGGAATGGGTCCTGTCTGGGGAGCTTGTAGGCTTCTTTCTTTCTTTCCCTTTTCTTTTTTTCCTGAGAGAAAACCCTCCAACAACTCTGAGATAATAAGACAAAAGACAAGGCTCAGCTCTTCCTTCGCTTGCTCTGTTCTGTTTCCTGCCATTAGGTGTTATCCTACTTTCTCAAAGAAAAATATGACTCCAATGAGCCTTACACACCAGTTTTCCTTTAAGTGATTTCTCACACATATAAGAAAATCCTAGTGAAAAATGTTTGAAATTATCCCCCCCCAGACGCTCGATTTATTCAACAAACATCTATTGCGTCCCCGCTGAACTCTGCGGGAGAAGGCTCACGTGGGAGCTGGAGGGGCAGGTGCCCGAGGGGAAGCGGTGAACCAGGTGGTGTCGGGATGGGGTGCTCTGTGCCCAGGGGACCCATCTCGGCCCCTCGAGGGCCAAGCACCCACATGGTCAGGAGTGAGGTCCCACTCTGCTCTGTGTTCAGGCACTTCCAGGTATTGCTAAGAAAGGATTTCTTTCCTACTGACCAAAATGGTGAAATGCAATGATATGTGATCAGACTTGGGCAACGTGGGGTGGATTTCTTTCCAATTCTTCTTGAATCTTTTTAAGCAATTATTTTTATTTTTTATTGAATTTATTAGGGTGGCATTGGTCAATAAAGTCATATTGGTTTCAGGTGTGCCATTCTATGACACGTCATCTGTGTATTGTACTGTGTGTTCACCACCCTGAGTCAAGTCTTCCATCAGTATTTATTGCCCCTCACCCTCTTCTATCTCCCTACCTCCCGCCCCGCCCTCTTTTTCTCCAGCAACCACCACACTGTGGTCTGTTTTGATGAGGGTGTTTTGGGTTTTATTATTATTTTTGCTTACTTCCTTTGCCTTTTTCATCCAGACCTGCAACGCCCCTCCCCTCTGACAGCTGCCTGTTCTCCGAGCCTGTCTCTGTTTTCCTTGTTAGTTCAGTTTGTTCGTTAGATTCTGCATGTGGGTGAGATCATATGGTATTTGTCTCACTCTGTCTTATTTCACTTAGCATAATGTTCTCCAGGTCCATCCATGCTGTCGCAAAGGGTGAGATTTCCTTCTTGTTACGGCCGAGTTGTCAGACCTGATTGAATCTGGACGCTCCCATCTGGATCAGCCAATGCTGCCAACCTGATTTCTGTGTGGGCGTGGGTTTCCGTGGGGACAGAACACCGATGTGCGTGGAAGTGTTGGTAAACTCCACGTTCATAATACTTTTACTATTGCTGTTATTCTTACGGTAGCGGTGATTTCATTATAGAGTACCGCTTTAAAATTAACCTCATCAGAAACACCGGGGTGGGAAGATGGAAGGAGGTCTGGATTTTTCCCCAGCTGGTGTCGACTCTAAAAGACATAGTTATCACTCGGAGTTTTATAACTTAAAGATGACTTTTCCTATGCTATATACTCAGTCTCACCAAAACACTGAATTGGATTAAAAAAAACTACTATAGTTTTAGCCCTATTTTGTGTGATTGAAAAATCAGACCCCCAACGTGCTTGTCTGTGGGAGAGTGGTTTGTAATAACTAGTGGGCGTGCCACACACACTTTCCCCCGTGATAATGAGGGGCTTTCTCTCAGGCCCAGCGCCCTGGGCTGGTCTCTGGCTCGAACCCTTGGCCCCAGAGCTCTGACGGAACAGCTTCCTTGGTCTGTTCCGCCCCCATCTGGGCCAGGTCTTTGGGGGGAGGCAGTGCGTCTTGTGCTCAGCAAATAATAGTGAGGGCTGAGTGTTTATAGGAGTTGCTCCTAAGAAATTTGTATCTTGGTACAACAAGGAAGAATATCGACTCATTTATTAATAAGAGGTATTTAAAATGTCATGCTTTTGATGTACAGAAAATTCTGTTGTTAATTCTATCCATTGAGTACATTAAATCACCAAGGTTTACAGTATGCATTTGCAGTAAGCTGTTGGTACAACCTTAACACCATTTTTGTGATATTATCTATATTGAAAAAATAAACCTATTTTTGTAGCTGTGAGTATAAATTTGGCCCTAAATAAGCATGCCATTTTAAATGTTGTTCAATTGTTGTTATGTAACACATCAGTGATCAAGGGGAAAATAAGGGAGCCGCCGGTTCTGAGCGCCTGTCTCCCGTCTTGACGATTTCCAGCCGTTCCCGTGGGGCTTTCTCGTTCACTGCCAGGGTGAGAAGGGCAGCTCGCTGCATGCAGAGCACGAGTCTGCATTGCATTCAAAACGTGTTTCACCGAAGTCATGAGATGATGGCGTGCTAGCAGCAGGGCAAGCGAGACAAAGGGAAGCCCCCCATCCAGCGAGATCGCACACGCACATGTGTAGAGGAGGAAAAGTGATTTTCCCTCAGCCCCTCTCGGCCCCTGGCTGAGGCCCTGGTAATAAAAGACAGATTAGCGGGAGGAAAGCGTCTACCTCCTGCACACACGGGGGAGACCCAGGAAAACTGAGTAACTCCCTGCAGTGGCTCAGACCACAAGTTTACGTACAAAAGGGCAGGGGAGGGCGGTTACGGAGGCAGGCGAGCAGGAAAACCACGGGAAACAAGGGGGTGGTTGCTGCGCATATCTGAGTCCTGCCTTCTCCACTGATGAACGTTTCTTGTGACCCACCCAACCTCTCCTGGGAACACGGAGAGGGGCACCCTTACCTTAGAAGTGCTCATTTCCCTCAAGAAAGGGCTCCTCCTCCTCTTTTCAGAGATTCTCCTGTGTCTGCAGCCTTTCAAAAATCATCAGCCCTGATAATGGACACGCCAGAGGCGTATTTTGCGGTGGTATATTCTGTTCCCCTTTGTATGTTTAAACATTTCCGCAGATACTTTTCAGTTTGAGAACGGCCTCATGTACTACTGACCTGCTTATACTCCTGTAAGTGCACACAAACATTATATACGCATTTTATATACGCGCTGCTATTAATGTGAGCATGACATCGTGACTTGTCAGAGAAGGCGTGCAAGACGGGAGGTTTTTATAGGCGGGGACCGGGCACGACCAGAAAGTTGTCAGAAAAAGAAAGGGAAGGGCTGTTTCAGGCCGGGACATTTTCTCTGGGGGAAGGGCGGCTGTGCCCCAGGTGCGCTCCCGGGGCTGGTGCTGAGACTCCGGAGGACTGGTGTGAGACGTTCCTGGAAGGGCTGAGACGGCATTCAGTCTAAGTTCAGCGTCACGGGCTTCAGCGCCAGGAACTCCACTTTGGGCCAGTGGTTTTCTCTTTCACACGGCGTAATTAAATGCATGGATTTGGGAATTAATTATCCTTAGTCTAGGACGTCACATTGCAAAGTCAGCTCATAGCAATTCCATTTAAACTGCCCGCCCCCCATCCAACTTGAAGAACTAACTCAAATTACTTCCGAAATTCAATGTGGCCAACACCCCCACTTCTCCTCCCCCTGTGTGATGTTGGCTCTTCAGAATTCCTTGGAAAATGTCATAAGAGGATTTTACCTACTCTATTTCCTGTCTTTCGTCTCATTGATTCTGCCCCCAAGGTCAGATAAATAGCAAGTAGCAGCAGAACCATGGGATGCTTTAAGCTTTCATGGCTCACAAAGTGCTGTTTCTCGGCAGACTCCTTGGTGCACACCCCAGAGCACACTTTTCCCTAAAGCAAGTCTGCAAATATTCCTTTTTTCTTTTTTTTTTTAAATTGTTGTTCAAGTACAGTTGTCTCCATTTTTCCTGCAGTGTTGATGATACATTAGTTGTGGATTGTGCAGGCATATAATTTAGGGACAAAAGAAGGGGTCCCCGCGAGGGACGTGGGTCAGAGGCTGCTGTAACCCGGTGGGCAGTGGCAGCCTGGAGCCCCGGCACGCGGCCGGCCAGGGACCAGGGCATGAGGAAGGCAGTCGTCTTCAATGTTCTCTTTCTGTTGCTGTGTTATCTCCGTGGTTCTGTAAAACGAGAGTAAGTTTGGAGAGGGAAAGCTGGGTAAAGTAAGCGAGGACAGAGAGCTGGGAGGCTGAATGTCACCACCCTGCAGCTGGGCTACCCGGGCCTTGGTCGCAGTTTCCACATGTCCTGTTGTGTCTGTGCTCTGCTGTCCCCTGCCCCTCCAGCCCACGTCTGTGGATTGCTGGTCGTCACGGTGCCCATGGCTTGGGGCATCAGTGAATGAGAAGGTGGGGTTCTGCAGGGCTCAGAGCGGTGCCCCACACGTTGAAAATGTTATAGACAGGGCCCTGTTGCTCCGCAGGCCGGGCCCTGTGCATGTGTCAGGGATGCCAGCTCTGTGCCTCCCTCCTGGCACAGGGGACCTCGCGCTCTGCAGAATGGGACTGAGACACACGGCCAGGGGACAGGGGTATCCAGCGACTGCTGATGGCCTTCTCATTTCAGTATTATTGAAAACCTTGCTTTAGGCAGAATTTGTCTTAAACATTTACATTTTCAATTTATACTATTTGTGAACTCAAAAATATAATCAAAGCTTTTACAAACTGGTGACCGGCTAGTCAGCCACAACTTCCACACATGTTTGCCTACCCAGAACCATGGGTGCTTTTTTTTTATTTACTTAATTTGAATACTTGGGGGATAATGGGGGGAAGGGGGAAAGGGTTTTCCGGAACAACTACAAAGGACACGTGGACAAAACCAAGGGGGCGTGGAAGCAAGGGAGAGAGGTGGGGATGGCTGATGTGGAAGGGGGATAAATGCAGACAACTGTAATTGAACGACAATAAAATAATTTAAAAAATCGAATACTCAGAAGCAGTTTTTTCATTCTCTAGTCTGCTCCAGTCCTTATCCGTCCCTACAACCCCGTGCTGTGTCCCAGCAGCCAAGCATCTGGGCTCCAGGGGTGTTCTGGCCAAGGCCTGCAGACACTGGACCTGCCACCCCTGTCTCTGTGTAACAGTGTATCTCAAACAAATCACAGATTCTGGGAAATGTTTTAGTTTGTACCATTTAAAGCCATTTTTAAACCAATTATGCAATTTCTAATGTAATTTTTAAGCATATACATCTTGGCAAAAATAATAGTTCAATTCTAGGACTTAAATTTTAAAAATTGGTAAAACGCATTATTATTTAGAAATTTATAATGAAGCTTGATGTCAATATTAAAGTCTACTTTAATAGAAGTTAGGTTTTCGGTATTAGGTACTTTTAAGAATTATAACAAAAATACATTAACCAATTTATAATTTTCTAGTAAAGAAAATTATTCTTATTCTAATAAACAATAAGTTTTGCCCATTGGGGATTTTTAGACTTAAAACACTCCTGTATTCTTTGTCTATATTTCAAGTCGTCAAGTAAACCGAAGTTCATCTACAGAGAATGTGTGAACTGTAAAAGAATGTTAAAGATTTATTAACAAGATCTTAATGCTTCTGCAATTATATCTTCTATATTCTAATTACTGAGAGTAGCCAGGTCTCCTTGCGTTTTCACCTGATGTGAGAAATGTCTGGCCGTGTGTGCATTTTAGTCTCAAAGGGACAACTGGGTGCCCAGTAAGACCGGACTTCCTCCTGGAATGGGGGCTAAGTCCACCTGTTTCACAGTGAGCACCAGAAACGAGGCGGCCGGGGCCGTGGCTGCGGAAGTCAGACCTGAAGAAGTGAGACAGGAGGGCTGGGGGCGAGGAAGAGGAGCCCAGGGCCGGCTGCGACACGGGACGTGGAAACAAAGCAGATAAAATCGGTCTGTTTGACGGTAAACATTCATGAACAAGTGCATGTAGGTGCTGAGCGTCACCACGGTGGCAGCCTCCTCCCAGGCGGAGCCCATCGGGGCCTCCACGCCTGGGGAACATCTGAAGCACGTGACAGGGTGGCGCTCGCCAGGTGAAGACCGGTTAAAGCAAAGTCGAGAGAGTGACCAGACTCCCGCCCAGCAGTCCAAACGCAGGTCATATTCAAGAGCCCACGGGACCTGGTTCAACTGAAACACACCCCTGAAATCGGGGCCACCTGTCACTACGAGGAGGAATGCCGGGGGTTGAGAAGACATCTGCCTCAGGTCACAGGGTCACTGTGACGCTGGCCGGGTGAGGCAGCTCGACCAACAGACTGGTGACCTTAGACCAAGGCAGGCCTAGGCCTCTACGGGCTGGACGCCTTTGTCGGCCATACTAATGGAGCAGCGTGGAGTGTCCACACTCTATAAACAGGAACATTGCCAGTGGGGGGAGGAGAAGATGTTCTCATTTGCCTAAAATTTCAAAACTTATCGTTGGGAATGACCCGCTGAGTCACAGCGCCCCTCCAAGGGCAACTGCCTTGGAAAACACTCCAGACAGCCGAGCCCCAGCTGCGCCGGCTTTACCGTGCTCAGGAGAGCGCACTGGAGTGGGAGCTGGCCGGACGCTGGCCAGGAAGGTAAGACGGGCCCAGCAGGTCGCCTCTTCCGTGGCAGAGAAGCACGGCTTTGCAGGAGTGACAAAGCATGGCTGTGGCGGAGCGTCACTGGCTCCGCTGGGACGGTGGCGGGGCTGAGCCCGGGGGCGCTGGGCATCGTACTGGGTGGGGCCCAGGTCGGAAGCTCCCAGATTTTGACATTTCCTGGAGGAAAATGAAGGGCCTTCTTTTTTACGTCGTGCATGTCCTGAGTAGAGCATGTGGGAAGGGGCGATGCTTGGAGAGGTGTCAGAGGGAGTCATCCCTCCCAGCACGGTGTGGGAAGGGTGCTCATGGTAGCGACATTTTCCTCGTTTAGGCGGGTGGTTACCGTGTCTCTTCAGTGTCAGCAGAGCGGTCATTTTCAGCTTCTCCACATTGTCTAGGACCCGAGACCTGAGACAGGTTGTTTTATAGGACTTCCCGGACTCGTAGGCCGGCATTTGCGGCTGGCAGGTGCTCACCGCGGTCAGTGAGGCGAAGGTGGTTTTCCCGCGGCCTTGCTCCGCTTTCATCAGTCTTTCCCCATGTAAGGAGCTGGGGAGGACAGGAGGTGGTCTGACTATGTAATGGGTTCCGCTTTCTTGGATGCAGAAAGCATAGTATCCTTTTGGAACATGTTATTTTTCATGATGGACGGGCCATCTTTGGGCCCCAGAAGGAGCTGAAAGGAACAGGTGGCTGAGGCTGACAGTCGAAGGTGCCCGTGGGGTGAATGGAGGTGACGTGAGCTGGCGGCTGATGCGGGAGACTCAGCAGCTGAGTTGACAAGGCGGGTCCAGGGAGGTTCAGGAAAGCCCATCAATGTCGTGGCAGTTGGAGAAACGGGACCTTAGTCCCGGGGTTTGTGTGGTGATTGTAGGTGAGCTCAGTTTATTTGTCCCAATGAGGTCTCTTGTTTTGAAAGCTTTTGTGACTATGGCCAAGTTCCAGAATGTGTCATTTAAATCTTTATCAGTGCCGTAAACTACATAAAATGATACAGGCTTATCAATGTTACAGAGTGTTATATTCATGGATAGGTACTTGTCAAAGGTATGTAACCAAAAGGTGTGGTTATATAATGATTCTGGTAAATCATGCTGTAGGAAATGATAAATTAGTAAAAAGTAAGGAAAAAAGAAATGTTAAAGTAATATTGACCTTAAAGTAATAGTTTCTGGAATGCTCTGTCAGAGCTGGGCTTCAGTGCCAGACAGTGCGCCAGGTGCTATCTTGTGAGCAGAGTCCCAGTGTCCACTGTTTGTGTCGTGGGTTCTCTGTGTCGGCGGGGGCCCTGGAGCTGGCCTCTGGTTTCGTCCTAGTCAGTGAGAACGAGCTCCTCACAGCTGTCCGCAGAGCAGTAGGAAGCTGGCCCCTGGCCAGCAGAGGGTTTCAGAACGCTTCAGAGTGGAGGAAATGGCCACACGCAGAAATCCAGAGTGACGGATCATCCAGGTCTTGAGCTGCCCTCCAGGCCTGTGGCCAGATGGTGAGTGCGCCTCGGAGAGCTAAGCTGCTCAAAAAATTGTTCTCATTTTTATAAGATGTGCATCACACACACTTCCACAGAACCAGTTTTTCACCCCAGCAGGGCCGAGGACAGTCGAGTTAATGTGACTCGAAGATGCCTGGTTTGTGAGGAAGACAATCACCTGTCACGACTCCCGTGACGCCCCGCAGTCTTCACTGCCTGCTTTCCCGTCCTTCCTTCTTCTTTCTTGTTCACCTGGACTCCTGTCAAGACGTTTTCTTCCGTTTTCCAGACTACTGCTCTGGAAACATAAGCAGGTTTGTGTATCTAAGATTAGGTTTTCAGAAAATTCTAGATCTTCACCTGCCACCAGCAGAGTGTTTACAAAAGGCCCCCAGTCCCCACGAGTAAGGATGAGGGTGTAGGCCAGGGGAAGGGGCTTGTCTGGCGCTGTGCGCAGACTCCGCCTGCTTGGCCCTGGGCCGCACGGCGCAAGCCCAGTTCTGAGTCCATTTCGGGAATCCCTCCCCGCAGAGCTGCGCTGTGCACAGTAGGGCCGCACCCGCGTGCTTCCGCAGCCCACACAATGTGGCGGGTCCGGTGTGAGCTGCATTTTAGGTATGAAACACACCTCGAATTTCCAAGACTCATTATGAAAAAAGAATGTAACTTACCCTAACTAATTTCTACATCAGTTGTGTGTTGAATGGTAATTCTTTAGATTAAAGAATCAGAAAACATTAGATTAAATAAAATGTATTCTTGAAGTTAATTTTACCTATTTCTTATTTACTTCTATATCGTAGCTACTAGAGAAGTTAACTGCATGTGTGGCCTGCATTACATGTGTATCAGACAAGCCTGCTATGGACTGTATATTTAAATATCTTCAGGGAAGTCCCCAAATGTGTCTAAATGATGACCTTATAGCAGCAAGGACAAAAAAAAGAAAGAAAAAAATGATTTTTAAGGGGAGGCAGTACTGATTGTCTGTTTTTAAGTAGGTGCCAGTGAGTTCCCATGACAGGGAGAAAGTTGCCTGGTTGGGGGGAGGGCCTGAGACAGCAGCGAAGGAGCCACCTGCTGTAACCCTGGTGACGCAGAGTGGCTGACGGTACATGGTCACTCAGCTCAGATGGGAGAGAAATAGCCATGAAAACACGGATTTCTCCAAATGTCTTGATGCCAGTTAAGGAGAGTTGGGTAGGGGGCCAGAACTCTGGGTTTTTAGGTGAATTATTTTCAGCTTTTATTGCTTCAGTGGTCCGACGAAGCTAAGACTGGGAGAGCCATCACCACTGGCAGCATCCAAGGCAGCACAACTTTCTGTGAAGTGGAAAGTTTTGCAGAAACGAAGGCCTCCAGCAGGAAAGTAAGGAACGATAAATTGCAACAAAGAAGGGGTAGCGAAAGGGTCTTCCTGGCCCGGACCAGGATGAAACTGGGGGAAGGAGAGTGGGGCCGTCTGTCCGGCTGGCCTGTCGGGATGAGCAGTCAGACTGAAAGCTTCCGTGCGTGCTCCGGGTTCCCAACAGATAGGGGTGACGTCACATCACCCAGGATGAGCAGCCAGCTCCTGGTCATGCTGACAACCCAAGGGGAGGTTTTCAGAAGGTGGAGAGAGAACTGAAAAGGAGACTTATCTGGTTCCTCTTGAACTTCTGACTGATTTGTTACTGAGGTTTCCCTTCCACTTCATGGAAGCATAACTTTCCTAAGATGAAACGTTTCCATTCTAAGTGCACAACTGGGTGAATTCTGAAGAGCAGTGGACGCTCACATGATCCCCCCCCCAGTCCAGATACAGACACTTCGCCACCCCCCAAGTTTCCCAGGGAACCATCGCGCCAGTCTCCTGGCCCCTCTGCAGCCCCCCGTGGTTGGGTTTGTACCACGTTAGGTCAGTTTTGCGTCTCCTAGGACTTCCTATAGATGGGACAATGCACGTTTTGGTGTCTAGCTTCTTTAGCTTAAGATAAATGCTGCGGCTGTATTAATGCCTAATGCTTTCTGTGGCTGAGGAGAGTTCCATTGTGTGCAGAAACACATTTTGTTTATCCCTTCACCTATTGATGGCTGTTTGGGCTGTTTGCAGTGTTTTGGCTATTATAAGCAAAGCTGCTATAAATATTCACAGGCAGGTGTCGTGTGGGCGTGTTTTCATATCAATTGAGTAAATACCTAAGAGCGAGATTGCGGAGTGCCTGGTGAGGGTGTTCAGCGTTCTGGGACACTGCCAAACCCTTCTCCGAAGGGGCTGCACCCCGTTGCGGTCCCGCCAGCTGTGACCGAGGGTGCCTCTTTCCCCGAGTCCTTTCCAGGACAAGGTATCTATTCTGATCTCACTTTTCAGTGGGGTTGGTTGTTTTCTTACAGTTGAATTTTAAGAGTTTTGTATTTTTTGGATGCAAGTCCTTTGTCAGAGATGTGTTTTGAATATATTTTCTACCAATTGATGACTTTTTAAAAATTCTCTTAACATTGTCTTTTCGCAGAACATACATCTTATTGATTGATTGATTGAGTTATTGATTTATTTATTGTTATTTATTGCAGTTGTCCCAGTTTTCCCCTATTGCTCCCCCGACCCCTGAGCATGTATTTTTAATTCTTATACATTTTGACCTACTAATGTTTTCTTTCTTGGATTGTATCGTTTGTGTCACGTTTCAAAACTCATCACCCGCTGTGGTTTGAATGTGTCTCTCCAAAATTTATGTGTTAAAATATTAACCACCCCCAAATTATGGTATCCGGAGATGGTGTTTTTGGGAGGTGGTTAAGCCACGAGGGTGGAGCCCCCATAAATGGGAGCAGTGTCTCAGAGGCTCCAGAGGGGCTGTAGCCTCTTCCCCCAGGGGAGCGAGCCGCAGGAGGTGCACCGTCCGCCCCGGGAGGCGCGTCCTCACCTAGGCGTGCCCTCACCTAGCCGTGCCGGCACTGAGTTCTCAGGCTCTCAGCCTCCTGATGGAGAGAAAGAAAGTTCTGTTGTCTACGAGCCATCCAGTCTATGGTATTGTGTCGCAGCAGCCAGAACAGACGAGGACGTCACCAAGCCCATGGTCTCTTTGGTTTTCCTCTGTCGTGTTTTTCTTCTTTTAAGTTTATTCAGATTTTTTACTTTTTCTTGAGTTGGTACCAGTCGTTTGTGTCTTTCCAGGAATTTAGGTAATTTCACATAAATTATCTAATTTGCCATCATAAAGTTATTCATAGAATTACCTTAAAGTTGTAGAGTTTACTTTTGTAAAGTTGGTAGTAATGTTTCTCTTTTCATTTAATTGTAAGTTGAATCTTCTTCTTTTTTCCTGGTTGGTTTGGTGGAAAGTGTGTCGATATTTTGAAGGACCAACTTTGTTTTTGTTTTGTTGATCTTCTGTATTATTTTTTAATTCTCTACTTTAATATTTCTACTCTAATTCTTTTTCCCTCCTTTTTCTTATTTTTTTCAGCGTCTTTTAGTGGAAGGTTAGGTTGTCGACTCGAGATTCTTCTTCATGGGCACGTGTTCACAGCCACAGATTTCCCTCTAAGCACCGCCCGAGCTGCGCCCTCCAAGTTTTGTTATGCTGTGTGTTCATTTTTATTTATGTCAAAGTAGTTTTTAAATCTCTTGTCATATCTTCTTGACCCACTGGTGAAGTGTGTTGTTTAATTTCTACACATGTGCAAATTTGTAAAATTTCTTCTGTTACTGATTTCCAATTTCACTTCTTCATGACTGGAAATACTTTGAACAATTTCAACTCTTTTAAATATGCTGAGGCTCATTTTCTGTCTCCGATTGTGGTCCGTCCTGGGGAACATTTCATGGGCTCTTCAGAAGGACGTTTGTTCTTCTCTCGTTGAGGGGAGTGTTCACAGATGTCGGTTAGGTCTAGCCCGTGTGCTGTCCCAGTCTGCTTGACTTGGTATCTGCCTCGCTCCGTCCATTGTTGAAAGGAAGGTACTGGAGTCTCCAACTACCTTCAGGGTGGAATTGTCTGTTGCTGCTCTCAGTTCTGTTAGCTCATGCTTCATATATTTTGGAGAACTATATTTCTTACAAACTTCCTGGTGGAATGTCTTCTTTGTCATTATAAAGTATCTATCTCTAGCAACATTTTTATTTAAGTCTTTTTTGTTTGGTTTTAGTACAACCCTTCCTATTTGTTACAGTTGCTGTTCATTGATATCTCCTTTTCATCCTTGAACTTTTAACCTACTTGTACCTTTGAGTCTGTGTGTTTCTTCTGTAGATGGCATATAGTTGGATCTTATTTTACTTACTGTGATTGGATTTTTTAATCTGTTCACATTTAATGTAATTTATGATGTGGTTGGATTTATGTATGTTATTTTTGTCTTCTACATGCCTCATGAATGAACCTCGGTGGTCCAGATAGCAGCCTGTGGTGGACAGGAGGACCCTCCCAAGATGCCCACACGCTGATTCCAGGGCCTGTGAATGCGTTAATGTTACATGACAGAAGGGATTTTGCAGGTGCAGTTGCAGTCTTGAAGACAGGGTGAGTGTCTGGGGTTGTCAGGCGGGCGTGGTGTAGTGGCACAAGCCCTGGAGCCAGAGATTTGTGGCCAAAGGAACCTGAAGTGTGAGAGGGGCTCGTCCTGCCGCAGCTGAAGGGGCCTCGTGGAACCTGGGAGCAGGGACCCAGGCAGAGTCTGGAAGCAGGCACCAGCCCCTCGTTGGAAGCCAGCCGGAACCCACTGTCCCCAGTATCACATCCACAAGGAGCTGAGTCCCTCAGGGGTGTAGGACTGAAGCTCTGAGATAATAATTTGTAATGTCTTAAGCAGTTGAGTTTGTTTTGGTTTGTCCCATCACTCATGGAAACCAACGTTCATGAGAGCTATACGTTGTCATGTCAGATGGGTCACATGCATGGGAATGACCCTAAAGCCAGTCGAGGATGGATTATTTAAACTAATTATCTTTATTCAGATCATGGACTCCACAGTGAGACGCAGGACTGTTCAGGGAAACCGAACTGAAGGTGGGGAGCAAGAAGGGAATTTGCTGATCAGTAAAAACCTGTTGAACGTATAGAGTGCTTAGGACGTTGCATGTGGTGCTGGTGCCTGTGCCTTTTGCTTGGAGGGAGAGACTCGGAGTGACCTTGACTAGTTATGGCCTTTCTCTTGTGTAAACATGAGGTTTGTGCTCCTGTTTAAGACACTGAGATTCTAATTTGTTGAATTGGAAAGGAAAGGGGCCAGCCTATCAACACAGATAGGATGTTTCTCATCCAGCCCTGAATAGCTGAGTCATTTAAGTAGAAAGTACAAACGTAATGGCACACTCACTAGTAATGAGGGACATTTGGACCTCTGCTCACCACTGAAGGTTGGAAACCGGCCAGGGACACCTGGTGTCTCAAAGAATCTGAAGCAGATTCCATTTCCGAGGCTTCTCATTTTCCCATTCTATCGCCTTAGTGTGATTTGGGTGGCGGTGACATTTCCTGGCAGCGACTTATCAAAAATATTGCATTAAATCCTCAGTCGTCTTTTCCTGTCTGGTGACTTATTCCCCAAACTCTCAGACCAGCTGGAAGTGTAAATCTTGATATCCTCCTGATACAATTGTCCCAGGTAATGAAGAAGGCAGGTGGGAAGCTCAGCTGGACCAGGAGAACCGCTGCCAGGGACCCAGCCAGTGGGGGCGGGGTGCTGGGGTTAACTGCCCTGCCCCCGGGTAGAGCGCCCAGTGTGGCCGCTGCGTGCAGGGTGAAGCCGTGTCTCACGGCTTCTGGCATTCATCTCCACGGATCACTGCGTGGGGCCATCGATCCCGTGAAGGTTAAAAGGGATATTACTCAAAACCTGGCGGGGAGAGGCAGCCTCTCAGTGGGTTGTTATGTCTTTGAGTTAAAGGCTCTGAAGGGGAGAGGAGGTAGTTATTTTAAAGTCAATAGCAAATGTCATTTCACCTCCCACCAGCCTCCCCAAAAGGTGTTACAATTATGGACTCGGATAAATCTGCTGGCTCCTCTTGGTCGCTTCCCAGTTTCCACAAAGGCGTCTGTGGTCGGCCCAAGGAAATCCAAGCCTCTGTGGTTACTGCTGTTGTTCAGCGGTTCTTCTCAAATGAAATTGTTACTTGAAATGGAAACACCCTGTCATCCTTTGGGTTCTTCTGACTACATTAACATCACAAAAATGTGTACACATAATCCGAGCAGATGTTCCTTTCAGGCTAAGAATAAATGCGTGTGCCCCCGCTGCGCTTTTTCCAGAAGAAGGTTCTTGGTGGGGAACGGCAACACCTTAGGAATCCCGAGTGACTTTCTGACCTTCAGCCTTGAATTCCAGACACCCATTCTTCTTTAGATGGTTTCAGTGGACGGTGGCTTCCTTAATAAGTACTATCTATATCCTCAGGATTAGTGCTAGTCTCCAAAGGGTGTCTGGGGGTTTTCTGAGTCTTTCTGATGCAAAAATCTCTGCTGCTCTCCCAGCCTCTGAAGTCCTCACTGGCGCTCCTGTTTGCAAACACTCCTGGCACCTTTAGCACAGGTACTTGTCCTGCTTCCCTGTCTGAATAGGCACGGTAAAGGGAATGATTTAATCAGACCTTCTCCTGGACGGTCTTTGATAAGGACCGGGTGGGCAAGCACAGGGCGTGGCCACCGGGCAGGGGGCCTCTGTGTCTTGAAAGGCCCAGCAGGGGAGAGAGCACAGAAGACAAACCTCGTGTATTTTGTATTTGATTATTTTCTTGGGATTAGCTCAGCTTTGAAAATAAATGTTTTGCTTTCCTCTGTAGTTTCTTCTTTCTTTTTAAACGTAATTATAGGACATTATGATTGAACGAATGAACGAATGCACAAATAAAATCTTCACAGGGGCCAATTAAGGAATTAAGGATTACTCTGGTTACAGTGTGGTTGTTTTCTTGGAATGAAAGAAGGCCTCTCTTACAACAAGCCCCTCTCTGTTATGACAAGCCGAGAGACACAGTGGCGGGGCTGTGTGGGAAACATTTCCAAGGTCAAGTTGGGCTGAACCTTCTCTCTCTTTTTTAGGAGTCTGTTTTTATTTCTACCTGATGCAGGAACTGCATTGTAGACTAGCAGGCTTTTCTCATTAACTGAAGCTCTTTTTGGCTTCCCTTACTCATTGGGGTTCTCACAGGTGTTTGTATTGGGTTGGCCAAAAAGTGCCCTTGGTTTTTTCTGTAAGTTAAGGACTTAGTTGTCTTTAACTTCATTCCAAGCAGTTTTGTGCGATTGTATTGTGACAGCTGTCACATCAGTGTGCGTTTTAAAAAATCTTATCAAAATGGGTGAATTTTTGTGTATCCACTGAAATATTGAGGATGGAAGAAAACACGTAACATTTCCAGCATATTATGCTTTATGATTTCAAGAAGGGTAAAAATGCAACTGAATCACACACTAAAAGGTTTGTGCAGTGTTTGGGGGAGGCGCCATGACCAATCATATCAAAAATGGTTTGCGAAGTTTTGTGCTGGCGATTTCTGCTGGACGATGCCCACGGTCGGACAGACCAGTGGGACCGTGGGACCAGTCCCTGCGGGAAATAGGAGTTTGCCGAACTCGCCAGTAGAGGGGCTGGAGCGTTGGGTTCAGTGTCACCCGCCTAGGACACGGCCTGCTTTTCGGGGGTGCACTCACCTTGACCACACTTCTGCAGGTTAGGGGTTAAAATGAGGATGCAGCTTGCCGGGTTTTGCTGATGAGTTTTCTGGAGAAGACGTCTGGACGTTTGTTTTGGTTGGTTTCTCAGTCCCCCACTTTGGGCGGGTCTCCTCCGGGGTCCCTTCAGAGTGGCCTCGGATGTGACTGGGTTGCTCCAAAGGCTCTTCAAGCGGATGGCTCCGAGTTCCAGTGGGGACCCCTGCTTTCGAAGGTGTTGGTGAACTAGGGACTCAGGGCTGGCACACGGGTGGGGGGAGGGGCCCTGATGATCTTCGCCTTCCTGGCTGGCTCTTCTGTTGCTTGTAGTGGCCGTTCTCTCTGAGGGGCCAGTGCTTTCGGTGTCTATGTTAGTATCTCCACTTAGGTTGGTGGGGGCTGGCCGGGGGACTTTGTGTCCTCTTCCGGGCAGTGTGAGTCCCCTCCAGTCCAGTCATCAGAGGAAGCAGCAAGGGCTTTCCTTCCCTTTTGTCCCCACCCCAGGACGCCTTCCCCCTCTGTGAACACCCACCCCTGCTGTGCTTGAACTCCAAGCAGACAGCGCCACGTCTCTGGGAAGGGGGCTACCTGGGCAGAGCTCCAGAAACCCCCCGGGTCTAATTACCCCTCCTTAACCAATGCCTGATGGGCGTGGATGATTCCACATGCCACTTCCCGGCCCTGGTGGGGACGGGTCGGCTCAGGTGCAGCAGACGCTCCCTGCAGGCTCCTGGGGACCCAGCCAGTGCCCCTCTGAGGGTGCCTGCCTGCCTCTCTCCCTTCCTGGTCTGGCCCCTCCTTCCCCACCGCCCAGGACAGGAGCTCGGGGTTCACCTTGACATCGGTCAAATTCTCCAGCTTTGCCTTTGGGGAATTCAACCTCTATTTCCTTAGTTACAACAAGCCCCTATCTGTTATGACAAGCCAAATTTGTCAAGTCTTCTTCAGTGGGGAGATCAAGGCTGTAAATATCATCTGGGAGCCGTCAGGGTTAGCAAGCAACATTTAAAAGATCCATAATGAACCTGTGACCCCATGTGGTCATCTGGGGCTTGGAAGAAGGTTGAAGCTTCAGGACTCAGCTGAGCAGGGACAATAGGGGGAGGAGCCAACAAGGGGAGGAGCCAACAGGGGGAGGAGCCAACAGGGGGAGGAGCCAACTGTCGGCAGGGCATTGGGAGAGCCCAGCGCTGCCTCTGTGGGTTCCCTCCAGTGGGATCTGGGCCAGTGATTCCAGTCTCTGGGTGGGAGTTCAGTCAAATAAAAATGACAGGAGAGGGTGAGGGCACTTCTGAGCTCCCCTCTGGAACTAATGTTGGAGTGCTGCGGGCATATTTTATGGCCAAACAAGGAACCTAGCAGAACACCCAGGGCAGGTTCTTGTGGGCAAGGCCGAGTTGAAGGGAAAGACAGGGACTTAGGAGCTGGAGACCACCCTGTCTGCATTCGGGAGCCCCCGAGAAACAGAGCCAGTAGGGTGTGCGTGTGTGCGTGTGCATGTGATCTCTCTGTCTTCACTTGGACATTGATTTTAACGAACTGGATTGACCATGGGGGCTGTCCAAAAATCCTGCGGACAAGTAGGTAGGCCGGGCACCCAGGGCAGACTCGGTGTTGCAGCTCCAGGCCAAGGCCGTCTGCAGGCAGAGTTCTACCCCCCTGGGGGAGACTACCATTTCTCACTTAAGGCTTTGCACTGTTTGGACGAGGCTCACCCACCTTCGAGAGGCTAATCTGCTTTAGTCAAAGGTGACTGAGTTCAGTGCTAACCTCACCTGAGATTAATTTCGCAGCAGCATCCGGACTGGTCTGTGGCCCGATACCTGGGACCGTGGCCCAGCCCAGTGGACACATAGTGTGTGAACCATCACGCTGCTCCTCCTGGGAGACTGGAACCTCGGCGTGCTCGAGGCCGGCGTCTAGACAGGGGTCAGGGCCGGGCGAGCACTGCAGGCCCGGTGTCCGGGCGTGTGGGTGGGAGGCGCCCCCTGGGCCAGTCGCCCTTGTGGCCCTGCTGTTGGCCAGCGGGACGGCAAGCAGAAGGCTCCCCTTCTATACCCATGTTCTGCGAGCCCAGACACGGTCAGAAGTTTACACAGTACGGCTAAATATGACAACCGCAGCCTTCAAGCTCAAGCTCAAGTTCAAGTTCTTCTCGACTCTGGGACGTTGCCGGCTTCAGAGGGTTTTGTAGTTTATGTTTGTTTCATTCGCTCGCCGTGAATTCCACAAGAAAGAAGTTCATAAGTTAGGAGAGATTATTGCTTATGAGAAAACTGATCCTGAAAGGCATGGGGTCAAGCGCCTACGAGATTAGTTAGGAGATACAGTTTAATATCTTTGGGGTCAGCGATGTAATTTGAAGGTCTAAATATTGCATAATAGACGAACAACTGTAGACAGGCTGGGTTAGGAAACACTGTGAATTATTTAGATTTATTTTTATTACCACGTCTCGATTTCCAGCTATATTCTTTCTGCTAAGGGGTCACATACCTCCTCTCCCCCACTTCCTCTGCTGTTGGCCTCTCGCCGCCTGGGGGTCCGGCCACATCACGCCGTGTATTACATCCAGAGCCCGCCCTCGCCTCGCGCTGCCCACACCCTGAGCTGTGTTTCTCGGGAGCGGTCTGTGGGCCGTCGGCCCTGAGATCTCTTTGGGAGCTTGTGAAAGATCTGGATTTCTGTGTTTGAACCCCCCACTGTCCCAGACTCACATCTCCCGACGTGTCTCCGGTGCCTCAAGGAAGTATTTTGTTTGAAGGTGACAATGGCCACTGTGCTCCTTTTGCAGGCTGGCAAGCCCAGGAGCGACCGTGAGTTAAGTCCTTGGGGGTGGGGGCAGGGAGGCAGTGGTAGGGCCTCCTGCTCCGGCGGGGGAGGTGTGTGGTATCAAGTCGCCTGACCGACCGTGTGGAGGAGAACCTCTGTTTTCCTGATCTAACGATGTAGAAACTAGATACGGAGGGCATAAGCTTGGTGGAAAATTTTAAGACAGAGGTTGGAATACACATTCGAACATCTCCTTTTGAAAATATTTATTTTATTCCTCCTTGGCAATCTGTTATTCCTTCATCTATAACATCTCTTTTAGCTCTTAATAAATTGATAGACGTATTAAAAGGGTGACTGTAATAATGAAACCGTACACTCAATGCACCGTTTATTAGGTTTACATCATTTCAATTAATGCCTGTTTTCCTCAATGGCAAAGAAAAATCTCACGAATAATTGCATAGTTATCACAGTGTTTTCATTTATACATAAACAAGTGAAAAGTGGCAAATGCTTCTCATTTGGAGTCATTCCTGTGTCTGGAGCTGCACAGAGTTCTGGCTGACAGGAGACAAGTTAGAAAACTTTGTTTCCTGTGAAATGCCGAAACATGAGTGTTTTTGTCAGATTTCTGTAGCAAGCGCAGAAAGCTTCATTTAACTTGCTGCAGTGGATATCTCTCTCTTTCTCTCTCTTTCTCTCCACATCAATTATGCTTGATTTTCTTCCTGGCCAGATAGCACAGTATTGCTGCCACCTGAGTGAGAGGTACGTGGATGATTTAAGATTTAAGCAACGTATTCCCCCTAAGAAATGTGCATTGTCCTCTGCAGTATAAATCTTTGATTATCTCAGAATTTCAAATAAAACACATGATTAAAACTACTTGTTGCTAGTCTAAAAATCCAGTGGGAAGAACACCAGCCGGATGCTCAGGGGAGGGTGTCAGCCATCTGGGCTGGGGCTGTTCCAGGCTGAGTCGTGGGGCCTTACCCGGATCCAGCAGAAGCCACGCTCTTCAGGCGTCATAAGATATAAGGAGCTGAGCAAGGTTCTGACGCATTGGAAATGGAAATAGAGCCGCAGAAATGGGCTGTTTAGAGAGGCAGCCCAGTAAATTCTGTGCAGGCTTATTCACACAGGGTCAGCGGTCAGTTGGAAATGACCTTTCCTGGATGCTCACTATGGAAAAGTCATCTAGAAAAATGTTCTATTCTCTCGTTTTTTTTTTTTTTTTCCTTCTGATGGAAACAAGACTGCCTGAGAGACCGGGTGTGGAAGAGTTTTTCCCGTAGCTCCAATTAGCAAAACGACTCACAGCCCAAACCTGCACCTGCTCAGGTGTAACCAATATTTCCATCCAAATGCTGTGTGTTCACTGCTTTAAAAGAAAAAAAAAATACTAGAATGTAATTAATGATAAGTTTTCTTCTAGCTTAAAAAGGTAAAACTAAAAAATTCTATTGTCTTAGGGTTTCCGTATGGGACCATAAAGACATTTCTCTCCTCTCCTTTTCTTAAAAACATCCCCTGGAGGAGGAGGAGGAGAAACGGAAACCACAAAACTCACCATCAACGAAACCACACGTGAACTGGGCCGTCGAGGCGGCGGGGTGCGGGGGCAGTGAAGAGAAGCCTGCTTTGCACCCACAACCTTGGGGAGACCTGAGAATGGGGAGCACCAGGCATTTTGGCACGTGGGACCACAGGGGACAGGGTGTCTCAGACACTGTCTCAGGCACAGAGGACGCAGCTCGGAGGAGCTGAGTGACAGCAGGTGTGCTGCGCAGCCTGCACGGTGGGTGGGAAACCGCCCGTCCCCCCAGCCGTGCCAGGGGAAGTGGTGGTGAGGGAGGTGCCTCTCCGGGTAAGAGGCAGGTGGACCTGCCTCTGGAGAAGCCGGCCCCGAAGGGGGGACCCACAGATCCGGGCAATTGCAGGGCCCCGACAGAAACAAACCTAAGGATAGAATTGTCTTTATTTTCACATAAAGCACATCTTGTTTTTTCTCTAGAATTACTGTTGTTTTATGTCATATTTAAGAAATCTTAGCCCTGGCTGGCGTAGCTCAGTGGATTGAGCTTGGGCTGCGACCCAAAGCATCGCAGGTTCGATTCCCAGTCAGGGCACATGCCTGGGTTGTAGGCCACGGCCCCCAGCAACCGCACATTGATGTTTCTCTCTCTCTCTCTTTCTTTAAAATAAATAAATAAATAAAATCTTTAAAAAAAAAAGAAATCTTCCCCTGGGAAGAGGACATGATGTAGAAATCCTCATATATTATCATTTTTTGTGTATGTGTATAATTTTAAAATATATATAATCTAGAAATATTTTATAATATAATATAAATTGGAAATATTTTATAATATATAAATTTAATATATAATATTAATTTGGAAATTAAATATATGTAATTATATATTATTTTGGAATTAAATATATAAAAATAGTATATACTTTGTAACACTGTGTGTGTGTGTGTATGGTCTCTCCAGAAGCTATCCAGCCATGTAACATGAAAAATAGAGACATATATTCAAGAAGATACAGGAAACATTGTACACAGGACAATGATGCCTCAGTCCCCTTCAAAGTAGGCACCTTGGGACCACACACAGTTCTCCCAATTGCCATCAACTGCCCCGTTGTATTTTCCTAAATCTCACTGATGATATGAAACCTCTTCCCTTTCAAAGGTGATTTTAGTTTTGGGAAAAGCCAGAAGTTGCAGGATGTCAAATCTGGGCTGTAGAGGGTTGAATCACCTGAGTGATTTGATGTTTTACTGAAAAACTCTGCATGAAGCATGATGCATGAGTGGGTGCATTGCTGTGATGAAGCTGCCAGTCACCAGCTGCCCATAGCTGTGACCTTCTGAATCATCTGAATAGTTTCTGCAGAGGCATGTTCAAGCTTAGCACAAAATCTGATGCAGATTCATTGCTCTACTCTCTCAGTCATTTTGAATGCGACAGCCACACAGTACACATGCTCACTCACCAGCATCCACCACCCCCACTGATGAGTCCAGTGAAGTCGTCATTGTTCACATGTGTGCATTCCAGTCCACAATCCTGGGCTGCCAGGTTACGTCGATGTCACACAGACTGTTCTCATCATATTAATGCTGGAGTTTTTCTGGACAGACCTAGTATATGAAATTTGGAAATATCAGGAAGGGGAAAATAGCTTGAAGGGTTGAGTATGGCTTCTTTGGGGGAAAGAATAAAGTAGAAAGATCAAGAGACAAGGAACGTTGTTTTCGTTTTGTTTTATTTTTGTTGCAGTCTCCTTAGAACGATGTAAAGTTTAAAGCTATTTTAAAATAATACTTTAAATTAAGCAAACATTGATAAAAATAAAACTATCCACCCAAGCTTTCTCACCCCTGGAGATACCCTAACGGAGCCAACCTCGGGACCAACTCCTCGTCACCACGTTGCAGTCACGTGCCACTGTGGCCTCTGCCATCAGTGTGAGCGAAGGCTTTGCATCGGACCCTGTCAAACAGTCACGTTCCACAAAATGCCACACCGGCAAATCCTAGCAGGTTCTCTCATATCAGAGCAGGGATACTTTATGTGAGTTGCTTATTATTTCAGTGCTGGCCTCCAGGTGGGCGATGACGTCGTGGCAAGGGCAGCAGGCGTGCGCAGACCGGGGAAACATCCAGGAGGGCAGACGTGAGTGTTGTGGATTCAGAGGCTCCCAGGAAAGGCAGAGCGTGGGTAAAGAAGTGTGTGAGTGCAAGGGAAACACTCCTGGATTTAGACTTCAAACCATCACTGAAATGTGTGCGAGTCCAGAGCCTAACACAAATTCTACTTTTTAATTAAAGAACAGTCTAGATATGATCTTGATACCTATTCCACGGCACAGACTTCACTGCCTGTTACATTGATTTTTTCCTCAGCGATACACTTCTCTTCTCTCCCCTGTTGAATTAGACCTCTCGGGGGGTTGGGTTTTTATTACTGCAAATTAGCGTCTTCGGTTTCCCCTACAAAATGCGTGCAGTGTCTTTCACTTTCCCATCAAGCGTTCCGTGTTCCCTGGCCGGTAGAGGCTCTGAGCAGGAGGGGATCAATAGGCAGCCTATATTTATCCCCTCTTCCTGGAGCGCCGATCGCTCTGGTGATGTGAGTGTCTACTGGGGACCAGACACGAGAGCCATCGCGCCATCTGTTACGTGCAGGTCACCAGCCGACAGATGGTGAACTGGGGTGAGGATGCTCTTCTATTTTGGGATTGACTGAGACCAGGGGAGTTCATGCTCGCTGTCTATTATGGGGAAAGAGCTTTTCATTTCTGGGTAGCGTTGAAGTTCTAAACAACCCTTGTTCTATCATTGAAACCGAGAGTTTCCTGTTTGCCCGTACCGCTGCTTCCAGAGGGCTGGGGGAGTTTGTCCAGGTGTCTGGGTTTGGGGCGAGGGAGACCAGGAGTCTGTAGATGCCTCAGGAATGTTGGGGACGGAGAGCCCGGGGACAGGGCAGCCCTGGGGTACACATGCTTGCGAGAGGAATGGTGGGAGGGTGCCGGCTAGCTGAGTTCTGTTTTACGGGGGGTGGGCACTTCTGTCAAAGAACTGACTCGCCAGGTTGAAGTGGCAGTCTTTCCACTTCACCAGCTGGGAGCACAGATATTCAAACCTGCGTGTCCGGGGACCACGCTGCCCTTGGCTGACAGTGGAAAGTCTTGTCTTGTAGAAGGAGCTCTGACCATGCCCTGCCATGCTTACGTGCTTACCTGTGTCCAGAGAAAACCTGTCCTTGGTCTTGGGCTCAATCAACCGAGGACTCACCCCCTTGTCTGTCACCTGTAGGTTCATCTGTCTGGTGATGTGACAAATTCTGCCCTGCATTCTGATCATTTTGGGTATGGGAATCTGGCTGGGGCCCCAAGGCATTGAGCATTTCGTGATGTAGCCGGTCCCCATACCGCTGTCTATGGGTAGCCAAATCCGTGTTTCAAACATCCCCCAGTCACATTCTGATGGAGCCTCCGGTCCTGATGGGTTGACACAGCTGCTTCTGCGCCAGTGATGTCATAGGAGCCATAGTGTGAGGGGGTCACCCACCAGCCAACAGGTCTGGGTGTAGTTCGCCTCGATGCTACAACTATTTCTGCTGCCCTGAGTGACACGCTGCCATAGTTCCCACGCCCACGGTGGTGGAATGTCTTCAGCGACCCTCCCATGGTGGGAGAAGACTTCTTCTCTGCATCACATTTCATCAGGGGATGTTGTGTCCCACAGGGCACTTCTCGGGTCCAGGCACCTTATTCTGCCCACGCCTCGACTCTGCTGGGATGAACTAGTCGAGGCGAGTTCGGTGTCGCCGTACCCAGGGTGAGCTCCTGCCATATTCACCGAAGTCTTCTTGATGCTCAGTGAATCCCGGGTTGAGACGCCACGTTGCCTCTGCAGTCTGCCTTTGGTCGTCCCCAGCCTCTCACACCTGGCAGTCATGCCTCTGCATGGTCGGACCCCAACCCCCAGTGATGGAGAGGATGCCACCACCTGGGAGCCCAGCTCAACGTCGGAAAGATGTGTATCCCAGGGTCTCAGCTCTGCCCCTGGGAATGCCCGGTCTGGGATGAGGCCCCCGCGTTTCTGGGGCAGGTGAGGTGTCCGACTCCTTCCACAGAAAACGGAGGAGGGCCATTCTGTCCCCCCTCATAGAGCAGCAGGAGTTCCGGGAGTAATTCTGGTGCCACCCGTGGTTAACGTGATCAAATTACCACCCGAGACGTCATCATTTGCGTAACAGTTATAGTTCACCAAGCTGTAGAGAAAACAGCCATTCCTTCCTAAATTCAGACTTTCCAAATTTCTCCTAACGCCTAATGGCATCATTTCTGTGCTTTAAAAAAAAATCCTGTGGCTTAACTACCTCTCTGCTTCCCAGCAGGAATCCTTCCGTCTTATCCCAGGGTTATCACTGTGTTAAACCTGATGTGGGGCCTGTGCGGGGGGGGGGGGGGCACGGCTGATCAACAGGCAGGACACTCATTTTCTGCACGTGCACAAGGAGTGTTCCACTGTCCTCACTGAACCGAGGTGGCGGGCGTAGGGAATGGGGCTCCCGTGCTCTCCGAGGGCCCCTCCAAATACACGGTAATGGATTCGTGGGTTGTCTCTGTGAATGAACTGACCGTCTGTGTTTAGATGTGTCTGGTATTGTTGTACGATTTAGAAATACTGGCCCCAAAGAGGAGTCTTATGGCATTGAAAAGCTAATCACAATTCTTTTCCTCCCCCCTTCCATTTAAATATGCATGTAGAGTTACTGGCTTTTAAAGATCAACCTTAGCATATAAATGCGTTTGTAATGAATATAATTTCTCGCTCTGGACATTAACTTCCTCAGGATCTTAGGATAGCATTTACTGAAGGTTAATTCAGGAAATAGTGTTCATAGATTGAATGTTGTAAGATGCCATCTAGGGCCATAAAAAATCGGCTTGCTTTTTAGAATTGAAATGAATTTCAGTCTTAGTGCTTCTTGACTCAAAAATCAAGAAAATCGTTTTTTGGACAGATTAGAAACACACTGTGTTTGTCGTTATGAACTGTTGGTAGCTCCAGCCTGTCCTGGGATTTTTGAAGGAAATTGTGTTGGCCAGTTTCGGGGGAATTGGGAAGCAGCCTTCTGAAGGTGGTGCATCGTTCGGTGCGAGGCCATTTCTCGCCTCCCTGCCCCCCAGTGACGCTGAAGAAATGTGGTGTAAGGCAGTGAGCCCCGGGTTACAACTGGCCCTTCCACAGGGACCTGGGCCTCCGCTCTGACGTGCTGGGAAAGGGCATGGGGCCGGGGCTGCTCTGTTCCCCCCTCTAGTTCCTCACTCGCTGTGGGACCTCTGGCAACGGAGTTCACTGTGGGCGGCTCCTCTTTTGGCTTATTTGTAGTTTTTCTGACGAACAGAATTTCTTCATTTCTACATGGTAAACCACATCATTTTTTTCCCTCTATACCTTGTGTTGCTGTGTGTCTTCTTTAACAGACCTTTCACTGGGTAGGGTTAGGGTGTGGAGATCCTCATATGTTCTCTGCTAAGGCTTTAATGTTTTACTTTTCATGTAAGATGTATACTCAATCTATGGTTGATTTATGGGTAAACTGTGAAAAAAAATCTAATTTAATTTTTATGCACGCGTACACGACTGCCCCAGCACCATGTACTGGTTCAATGACAGGGTTGTTCCGAACCTGTCCTGTACCCCGCGGTCTGGGACGGAGTCTGGGCTCTGTGCTCTCCTTCCCAGGTTCCTCGCCCTCGGCAGCAGCCCACACTCTGCAAGTGAGTCCTGACATCTGGCCCAGCAGGGCTGTCCTTCCTCTTATTTTTCTTTAAAAGAATCTAGAGTATTGGTACTTTTTTTCCATGAAAAAATGATCTCATCAACACACACACACACACACACACACACACACACATGCACACACACGCATACCTGTTGGGCCCTGGCAGGTGCAGCTTAGCTGGATGGGCGTCATCCTGCCAAGGGAAGGGCTGTGGTTCAGTTCCTGGTCACGACACACGAGTGGGCTGTGGCTTAGGTCCTGGTTGGGGTGCAAGCGAAAAGCAACTGATCAGTGTTTCTCTCTCTCTCTTTTCCCCTCCCTTCCCTTCTCTCTAAAATACATAAATAAAATTTAAAAAATACGTGTTGAAATTTTTTCTTGGGGTGGTATTAAATATGCATAGCAACCTGGAGAAAATTGCTGTATTTAGAATCTTGAGTTCTTTAGTTTTGTCCCTTCATTTGTTCACATGTTCTTTAATTTCTTTTTGTAAAACCTTATACTTTTCTTTCCAGGGATGTTGCACATTTTAGAACTATGTTGGTTTTCTAATTCTTGAATTAGCTTTGGTAAATTGTATTTTACGAGAAATTGGCCAATTTTATCTAAATTTAAATATTCATTGGCATAAATTTGTTCAAAATGTCCTCTTAGAATCTTTCAAATGTGTTCAGTTTCTATTAAGATGCTCCTCTTTTCATGTACGATATTGACTAGTTGAGTTTTTTCTTCTTGATTGTTACCATTAGAAGTTTATCAATTTTATCGGCATTTTCAAAGAGACCACACTTTATTCTGTCGTTCTCCATTGTAATTTGTTGTATTTCTTATCTTCTACTCTTTCTTCCCCCTACTTTCTTTGAATGAACATTGTTGCCCTTTACGTAACTTTGTCAGATGAATCTTAATTAGCTCATTGATTTTCAGCTTGTCTACACTGGCCTTCTGGGGTGAAATTTTCAAGTTTTTATTTGCTTCAAAATATGTTTATTTCTTCTTTATCTCTCTTTCACATTCTTATTAGCTGTGGAATGGTAGGTTGTGTATTTCTTACTCCTATACTAGACATACGCACACACACACGTTTGATATATTAGTAGTGACTCACTGGGAGGTGATCTCAGGTGTGTAGAAAAGAGTTTGCTCAAACAGTCGATTTTTAAAAATCAGCTCCGTTGTGAACTTGACCTTAGCACCACGGACAGATCATTTTATACCCAGCCCCTTTACCCAGTGGGCTAGACTGTTGAGAACATGGAAGGGAATTCGCACTTCCCTCACTAATCTTCACTCACCCACTCTCCCTCTTTTTCCTTTCTATTCCTCCTCTTCTATCTCCTTTTTATCTTCTTGTCACCCTTAGCCGGTTTTTCTCCAGATTACAAGAAGATTAATTCTGTGTCTAGAAAGTTACTTGAATCTCGACCAAAGATCAGTTAGTTTCCTGGATTTGTTAATACCCTTCCAAGGCCCCACTAGCCAAGTTTCCACATCTAGCTGGTATGATTTATTGGCCAGATCAAACCTTAACACTAGGTATGCACTTTTCCTCAAAAACAAATTCACACAAAAAACCCCGTATGGTATATAAATATAGATTCAGGAAGAGACTGCCAAGGCTGGTGAGAGCAGCCAACACGGTGGCAGCTGGGACCGGAAGCAGAATGAATTGCTGTGTGGGAACAGCTCCTAACTTAGCACTGCGGTGCTGGCCTGGCTGCCAGGAGCACACAGAGCACCCTGAAGGCTCTGCATCGAATGGCGCAGGACGCAGGGCCAGGGAGCCGGGAGGGGGCCAAGAGGCGAGACGTGTGTGAGCACCCCCACCGCCCCTCTGCCGCTCCGTCGTGTCACTTGCAGTGGCCGTTCCTTCTTTCCAGCACGGAAGAGAAATGGTTCCCTCTTCTTGCCTCTTCCAACAACTTTTTTGGAAACTTAATGCCTCTTTCCCTTTCAACCTAGTTTTTTTTTGTCACTTTAGATCAGAAGAAAGCTTTTGGTAATTGAAGAACAAAGCACACTTTCCTAGATAGGGGGGTTTGAAGGAGCATGTTTTCACACCCCTGCATTACCTGGCTGATTAACTTATGAAAAAAGGAAGCTTTGATGGGGTTCTATTCCTTGTTGCTTTTCTTTTACTCACCCTGTTGTTTGAACTCAAATTATGTAACATTGTGTCAGAGAAAATTCTTACACTGTAGTTTTTTGCCTAGTACTGTATACTCTTTGAAATACTGGTATCAAAAATAATGAACTATCTCTATGTGTTTGGGGTCCATTCTCCATTGTGAGACAAACCCATTAAGAGATACAACTTATACTGCATTCAGTAACTTAAAGATGTTTCCAGAAATACCATCCCATCTCATTCAGTATTACAGCTCAGTTGTCTTTATATATTTGGGCAAATGAGTTCCTTAATCATCTCCTATAATTGCACTTCAAACTGAGCAATGTCCCCTTAACAGTCGTGGGAGGTCATACTCCCCCCGGAGCGGTTTTATTCAGAAGGTGACATGTAGGAGATCTTTGGGGACGGCCCTCACGGATGTCGGCACACTCTTTTCCGTGTTCATAGAGACAGTCACTCTTCGCCATCCGACAGTGACTCGGGGCTCTGGGAAGACTCAAGAAGAGTGACAACAGTGAAACCAAGTGTGCTGATAATGAACACAGGCCAAACAGCACAATTTTTGATTAGCAAGCCTGGGCAAGTAAGAGACACGGATTTGCTTTTTCACGATGTGGCCCGCAGACTGGTCCACAAAGAGATTCTGAAATGACTTTTTACATGTATCTGGGACAGAGGTAGCCTCATTGAAATAACGGTGCAGCTTCCGCAGTGAGCTTTCTACAGGTAATTCAGATGCCCACGTCACGTGGAAAACGCTTTACGTGGCCTTCCACTGCGCGTTGGGAGACGGGGCCAGAGCTGCAGCACTGCAGGGCTCTGTGTGAGTTACCGGAAGCACGCTTCGGCGGGTGTTTTCCTGTGGTTGTCTCCACCACGGTCACGCTGTTTTAGAGGAACTCCACGTAGTCTCTTTGTAAGTACCTGGGGCAGCGGCACAAGCTGACCTTTTAGTGGGGTTCTTTTCTAACCTTTTCGGTGCCTTTTGAATGTGCAAGAAATGAAACTTCTCATGTTGAGAAGAGGCATTTGAAGTCACTTCCAATACTCTGGTTTCTCTTCAGATCGTATAAAGTAAATCTTTCGCCTTCTGCTAAAGTAGCTTCCAAAGCTCCTTTAGATGTATTATTGTCCTTAATAAAATAAACGGGGGCACTGTCAGGACGCTCCCGCAGTCTGAACTCAAATCAAAGGCAGACTGTTTTTAAGCGAACTTCTGGCTGTGAGGACACTGCGGTTTCACTGAAATGCCACCTCTTCCATGTCACTGTGTGAGTGTGAAGGAAGCCATGCGGTCTCCAGCATTGACCAGGGAAGACTCTCAGAAAATAAGATATGTCCTGATCCTTTAGACTAAATGTAGAACAGAAAATTTGGAACATAATTCCTTCAGAAAATGCTCTTTTCGGGGGAAAAAATCAGCCTGTGTTCTTACAGGAGAATTGAAAATGTACGTTGTGTGGAGATTGAATGCAGATAAAGCAATTCGTTCTCCCCGCATTGTTTGGAATATAGTTCACTGTGAAAGATAATCCCACAATTTACAATCAGGACATTTTTATTATTTGGCTTCAGCAGGCTTTTGTAAAATGGACTGGGTATTGGGTAATTATCTTTTCCTCCCGTTAAGCTCCTGAAAGCCTCTGGATCCCCTGCTCACGGTGGCCCCCAGAAGGGATTGTCTGGCCTCCACAGAGGGGCCGTGGGGGGTAGAGCTCAGAAACCACAGCACCCTCTGCGGGGGGGCGGCTTTTCCACAGACTCCCCCCAGATGGGTCTCTCAAGTGTGCTCCCCTGGTGGCCTGTGGGGTCCAGCTCTCCATTAATGCCCCATGCTTCAAGCGCAGAAGTGGAAAACTTTTAACTGATGCCGATATAAATCATCTATGCTCATATGCACGCACACATCTCTTCACGAGTTAATTTCGGAGAACACTGACAGTGGGGACTTTGTTATATCCTGTCTCATGTACACTTGGGAAGCATAAATATAAATAAAGTGTATGCTCCTTGATATTAAGGTAGATCAAGAGATTACTAATGGTTGATTCATGTGAATAATTCCTGTTTTCCTCCCAGACCCACACCCCGCCCTAGCAGACTTTGTCTCCCCTTGATGTCTGTGCAAGGTGGACACATGCATTTTTGAGGAGACTATTAGTTTCAGCAGAGAACGTTCTTTTATGGTCGCCATGCTAAATGTAGCATTGTGTAAGCAGGTCTGCCATCCTTTTCCGCTTCAGTTCCTGGAGAAGCACGTGGACTCCGAGTGTGAAGTGCCAATCACTCAGAGAACGATTATATGTATTTCTCCAAGAATTGTCTCAAGAATAAAAGAAGACTTTATTAAAGCAGAAATGACCCACAGTGCAGGAAGCTGTGGGGCAGGAGCGGCCTGCCCGAAGGCGGGTCTGCAGAGTCAGACCTGCGTCCCTCCCAGTGAGGGCGGTCGCTGGCTGAGCCTGTCTGCGGGGGAGGCAGCGGCTCAGGCTAGGAGGTCAACCCAGAGAACAGAGGGAGTTCTTTCTGAAAGGTCAGCACAGTTTCTCTTTGAAGCAACTCTCTTGCATTGGGCTTAAATTTCCCCTCAGGAAGAGTGGAGGTATCTATTCATTTGGCCTTTTCGTCGCTGCACGAGGTACTGGGGGTGCAATGATGACAGAGAGAGACCGGGACTCTGTCTTTGTGAGCCCTGGGGGCCCAGTGTGGGCGGGCCTCCTTTTCAATGTCTCTCTGGAGACATCGACCTCCATCCATCCATCCTCCTACAGGCAGCTGCAGTCTCAGCTCCTGCGGCCCCGCTCCCTGCAGAATTAACTCCCTTATGAGGGTTGTATTTATATTTTGACACCAATCATGTCTTCTGTTAGGGGTGTGTGTGTCCCTGTCCCTGTAAATTCTGAACTGACAGAAATCAGGGACTATGTCTTTTTTCCCTTCATATTCTTTAAAGGAGCAAACGCCTAAAAGTGCACGTCGAGTTACTGCCTAACTGGATTTACAGCCTTCCTGGCTTTGAAGAGAACAGTGACGCCAGCGATGTTCCTTGCGGGGTCCTCTTCGGAGACAGACGTGCGGCGCTTGTCCCGGGCGCTGTGCGAGTGAAGTGTGCCGGGGGGCGGGGGGAGGTGGATCCAGTCACTGCGGGACTGTCCTCGTTCACTGCAGTGGGGGCATTAATTCCCAGCGTAGTTACAAAATCTGCAGTAGGGGCTGACGTGCGGAAGATGCAGGCATGGTTCAGTGTGGACCTCAGGGGAGCAGAATGGTCGGTACCGATGACAGTTGTGCTGGAGTTGCTGGAACCAGGTGAGCGTGGAGGGGACATGAAACACTGGAGGAGAGAATTTGGGGGGAAACCTTTGCATCTGACGCTTGACTTTATAGGTGGGCATGAAGGGCATAGGCAGGGCAGGGGCGTGGCACCTCCTGAAGAAGTGTGGAAGGGGGGAGGTGTCACTCACTCTCCCCCACGCACACCCAGCGGTTCTCTCCCCATGAAAGGACATTAGTGTTGCCTGAAGGGCAGTGCTTTTCCTGCCTGAACCTGCCCAGCCGGCGCCTGTCACCACTGTGGCTGCATTGGAAGGAGGCTCAGGTGCTGCAGGACATCCCCAGGAGCGGCTCTTCACCAGGGTGGCAGGGTCCCCTGGCCCCTGTTGCCTGCTCCCGTTCCCTTGCTCTGGGAGGTCAGGTGGGCCCCCCGATGCCAATCCTGGTTGCAATACGTGTCTGTGTGCAGCAGCAGCCAACCTTCCACAGACTTGGGCTTTCAATGCCCTAGAGGAAAATCTCTTTGGAAATGTAAGACCTGGCTTTGATTAATTAGTTTGTATCTGACATGGGCCCCTTCTCCTTAGAATACTGATGCCCCTCCCCCCATCTCCCCCAGAATCGACCCTGGAAGGTGCAGGTGTCGCTTATGCCATCTGCACTAAGGCTGCTCAGGGTCGCAGGCACTTTCCTTTCCGGCTCTCCTGTCACAGTCATGTGCAGGGGCACGCCCAGGAGGGAGGTTGTTCCCACGCTTTGGTCCAGGAGTTGGCAGGTCGTTGGCGGAGTCCCTGGACCCTGGACGTGCTGTGTGCAGGGCGGCTTTCTGAAGAAAGCACGCTGTCACCACAAGTCAGTTTTCTGTGACTCCTTTGCTAGGAAATTGGAAGAACCACTCTTCCCTCACGGTCCTCTGTCTTCCTGCTGACGCTGTGCACAGTCTGCGGATTGGAAGGGGCTTGTCCTGGAAAGAAGACCCCAGATCATGTAACGGCACAGAGACACATTAGGGAGAAGGTCCCGGAAGTGCATCCCGGACAAGGGGGCAAACGCCTACTTGTTTTTGCATGGAGGCAGGCGAGTGCTGAATGCAGCATAGACGGAGACACTTTGCAGTGGCAAATGCTTCGAGCCCTGAAGACGTTGTCCCTGTGCCTCTGTGGTTCCCACTGTTGGGAGGACCCTCTGCCCCTACCGCACATAAGACACTGGCTGGCCAGTCTTCCTTGGGTGGGAAAATGGGTTACTCTTTTCCCAGGAACAATTTTGAGGGCCCCGCTCAGAACTTAAGACACATATTTCAGGATATATGCTTGTCTTTGGGAAACTTTCGATTCAAATACATTTATAAAATGTAGCCTATTCTATCCCAGACTCTGTGTGAACTGCTGAGCATATGCTGCTGAAAGGGAAACTGTACTTAGCCTAAGAGAGAGACAGTTCAACTGTGGAAATAAACGGTAGAATTAAGCAGAGCACATCATGAGATGCCCTAAGATTGGTATATAGAAGCACCTATGAAGATGGGATTATTTTCTTAATCTGAGTCCAAAACCTTGACCTGAGCTTGTAAGGTTGTGAGAGGTTTGTGGGACAGAAGGGTCATCGCAGGCAATGGGAATGAGCTGTGTGTTCATGGTCTGACTCAGTGGTTGGTGGCCTATCGGGGAATGGGGATGCATTCACGTGGCTTTGCAGTCACATCTCGGTGTCTGTTTCAGAGATGTCCTTCTTATTGGGGGCCTAGGGGTGGTAGCAAGGGGCTGGACCCTTGCCCTTTCCTAACCAGAGCGGCGTCCATCCACGTGAGGAAGGAAAAGATTCTGGAAAAGGTCCACTCTGCAAAATATCATCTAATCGAGTCCACAGATAAGAAAACCACTGATTTAAGGAAATGCACTACTTTCCTTGGACAAAGGGAGTAAAAAGGCTGTTCCTGTGATCTGGTCATTATTTCTTCCGGCAGGGGGTTGCAGGAGGGGAATGACCAGCATGCATCTGTCCCCACACGAGGAGTGGAGGTCTCTAGCCAGGGCTGAGAGTGGCGGCTTTGCCCTGTCACTGTCACAGTCTCCAAGAGCGCAACCCAGCTCAGTTCAGCCTGGAGACGCCTTGCTGGCCTCACATTTCAGGCAGCAAAGTCAGGGTGCAGATGAAGACAGAAATAGTAAAAATGTGTTTTGGCTGTTCTGCAGAGGCAGATTTCATTTCCCAGACTCTCGTGTTGGCTGAACTGCTCTGTTTGTGAATATTTGAACCGATGCTGCACGTCTGAGCAGATGCGGCAAGTCTGCGGCGAGGATGCTCGAAAGGCTCTGAGTTCACCGTGACGGCTCCACGAGACTCGGGACGTGGCGGCAGGGGCGGTCTGAGGGCTCAGGCATGGAGTCAGGCAGACCTGGCTGTGAATCCGATGCAGCCACTTACTGACAGCCACACCCCCAGGCATGCACCTGCTGGAGGTCACTGTGCAGACAGGTCCTGGCTCAGGTCTCACTGGGACACTGCCAGCTCACCTCTGCACCTCAGCTGCTTGCTCAGCTCCTGGGTGGTCGCTGTGTGGTCACTGTTCCCGAAGGAGCAGGCAGCAGTCTGAAGGGAGGTGGAAGGTGTTTCTGGTGCTCATCAATCCAGAGCACATACAGGCTGGGCAACAGTGCGCTCACAGTTGTGAGTACATGAAACACAGGGCTTATTCTTACGTTATTACTTATTAATTATTGTGTTATTTTCCATACGGAAAACTGTACACCTACTTTTGTCCCACCCTGTAAAAAAAAAAAAGTGAAATGCACTCCTTAGAATCACATTGTACTTTAATATGTTATTTTAGGCAAATATGCTGCCCTCTTGGTCACGTGGGGACAAAGTCCTTCCTGCCCCTGGGCTGCTGGCCAGGCTGGCACTGCTCTGGGACGTGAAGGGTGGTGCCCAGGGCTGCCTGGCACAGGGCTGGCAGGTGTGAATGTGGTTTGCTTTGGGCGTTGTGCTCCTGTCCCTGCATGAGAAGAGTGAGTGCTAGGTGCCCACTGCTCCCTCACCCTGGATTGCAGAGCATCACATGTATCACGCGGACCTGAACTTGGCCTGTGCCATTGGGTGTGGCCCCAAGTGAGAAATAATCATCTGTTGTTGTGAACCTTGGACCCTGGGGCTGTTTGTTATTGCAGCAAAGACTGACTCATCCACCTAAGATATCTTGTATGACATCAAGTGGAAGGGAATGTTTAGGGCAGGGAAGCTATAAGGAAAGGATTATAAGCCATGAATTCTTGAAATTTGACCTAAAATTGTAGTCACCTCCCAGCTGGGAGCAAATCCCTAGGTCAACTCTGTGAAGACTTTTCTGAGCTCATTTTAAAACAGACACTTCCACTGGACCCAGGCAAACACAAAATGTTTCATGTGTAAGGAACACGAGGGTCTGTGGGGTAGAAACACTTCCACAAACTTTCATCGACACACTTACTTGGGACGTGGTGGAATAATCTGGGTAGTGAAGTCTCTATTCCTGAAATATGAAAGTAATATCTCTATCCTGGACTGTGCTTATAAAATCGTAACTTCATTATGAAAGTCTTTGTCCTCGCAAGTCGAGAGAGCAGATTTCTTATTCCACACATCTGGCAGCTCTCTGCTCCGGGCCTGTGTGTTTCTGCTTATTTTCTGTTTTTGTTTACGAGTCTTCTGTTCTTGTTTGAAAATTCAGCACAGTGTTAATAGGATTTGCGGGTGCTTATTGGACGTGGAACTGTACTGCCGTCGAGACCGCCACAGCGTACCGATGGGACTTCAGCCCGCGCCACCCAAGAGCACAGGCGATGCTGAGAGGTGTGTTCGGGCGCATGACACTCAGTTTATTTCCCCGCCTCGGTGGGGATGTGAGCTAATTTTTTTAAAGGTTTTATTTAGTTTCTATTTTTTAGAGAGAGGGGGAGGGAGAGAACAGTCAATGTGTGGTTGCCTCTCCCGTGGCCCCCACTGGGGACCTGACTCACAACCCAAGCTTGTGCCCTGACTGGGAATCAAACCAGTGACTCTTTGGTTCACAGCCCGCACTCAATCCACTGAGCTACACCAGCCAGGGGGGATATGAGCTAATTTTTAGTGCTTTTTTCCCTATCTGTGCATCATATCCCCATTTCTCTTTCTATTTAGAGATCATTCCTTATCTCCCAGTCTATAAGAATCTATCTAAGTCTGGCGGGAGCTTTCGAGAGGCACAGAAGAGTGTGGTACGTCCCACGGGTGTTCCGGAGGAGGGGTGAGCCTGCTCCTTCTTCCACTGTGTTCCTGAGCAACCACCCACGCACAGGACCGGAGCCCTGGAATCACGGCAAACCCGGTGACAGGCTCACTTTCTTACCTGCCACGGTGAAAACACTAATGAAGCATCTCAGCATAATTATGCATTAGGCTACAGAACCGAGGTTCACTTGTGAAATTTCTTTTAAATGCAAAAGGCCAGAAAACTCCAGCCTGAACCCAGGCCGCACACCGTGTGCTGGCGCTGGCCAGCTGCTCTGTGTCTGGTCTCTGGTGGCCCAGAATTTGGTCTCCTCTTCTCTCGGCAATCACCTTGGTGACATGAGTGTTTAGTCCAGACAAATAAGCACCAACTCCATGTGGGAAAATAAGTAGGACCATGGGAATCTGATTTTGGAGGCAAGTGTGTAAAAGAGTTATTCCTAAGATGCTGGGTGGTGTGCAGGCCCCCACAGACCAAGGGAACGTGAGAAGCAGAGACCACTCGGGCTGGCGGCACGGGGCTCCTTGAAGGAGAGATCGGTGAGCAGTCTGTGTGCAAGCGCCATGCACAGCTCTTAGAATTTGTGTGTGTGCCAGTGGGAGCTGGTGCAACAGCTCCGTGACAGCGGCCTCAGAGAGCAGGACCCCGGAATAACTTTCGGAACACGTCTTCCCTCCTAATTGCCTTTACGAGTGTGTGTCTCACAGATTCGTCGGAGTGAAGACATGGGCCTGCCTTTACAGTGATGTGTCCTTGAGACGTGTGGGTACGCCGCTCTGTTAGTGCCAAGGTAATACGCTCTCCTGAAATGTCACGATAATGCTCTTCGAAGTAATACCGGGTATCTATCAATCAATGTATGACGTTCAGAGTGCTTTCAGATCCATCCACTCCATTGATCCTCGTAGCCAGCCTGCCTCATTTTGACATTCATTCAACAAATGCAGGCTGTGCACTTCCCTGGCATGAGGTGGAGTCCGTGATGGGTATAAACATAAAAAAGTGGCATAAATGTAAGGAAGGAGTGGTTGGAGCTTTTACAGGACTCTCAGCTTCGTGGCCACACTCTACCACCTCGTGTAAGCTAGGTGGGAGTCCTAGAAGTCAGCAAATTGCAGTAGAGAAATTAAGTAAAATCTTCCAAGCTCAACCTTAATGTCATAATCGAAGTTAACACATGGAGCCCTGATTGAGTGTTCTCACCGACATTGTGTGCTTTCCGAGTCGTGTGCTTTTTGAATGTAGAGTGCGTGTTTTTAAGTGCATGTATTTTTAAGTCTACTTTATTGGTTATGCTATTACAGTTGCCCCATTTTTTTCTCCCCTTTCTCCCCTCTGCCAGGCACCCTCATTCCCTCCAGTACTTCCCTCCCCTTAGTTCATGTCCACAGGTCACACATGTAAGGTCTTTGGCTTCCCCATTTCCTATACTATTCTTACCCTCCCCCTGTCTGCTTTGTACCTACTAATTATGCTTATTATTCCCTGTACCTTTTCCTCCATTCTCCACACCCCCACTGATAACCCTCCATGTATAATAAAGAGAAAATGGGTATGTTTTTAATACCATGTAGTTATTTGCAGAAAAAGAAAAAAAATCCTTCGGACTGAGCCTTGAGGAGCCGAGGCAAAAGCCCGGTGCAGCAGTGTGGGCTGCCTTTGCCTCCGGTCAGAGGGAAGTCGGTGCTCCCCCAACCTCGGTAATGAGGGGCCACACTGATGTGATGTTAGCCGAGAGCCGGCGTGGGGCTCAGGGCCACGTGGCCCCTCTCGGCACCCTGCCCTCCCTGTCATAGCTGGAGATCAAATTCCAGACTTAGGGTCTGGAATCCAGGACAGTTTCTTAAGCTCTTTAAGCTTGTTTACTTGTCAGCTTATTCGTGTCTTCACCAGATCTTAGATAGTAAAGCAGTCAAGTCAGCCATCCTGTGTGGTCACGCTTGAGGGTTTAGTCAGGCCTCTAGAGACCTGTGTGACACGGGCATTTTGGAATCTCTTGCAAAAACAACGGATTAGGGGAACAAAGTGGAATATCCAGTTATTCAATGGCATGGATCCTAGGGCCCTGTGATACTGGGGTTCATTTTGATTGCCTTGAATAGCCAGCACGGCCTAATATATTGACATTCATTTTTTTAAAAAGAAGAGGCTGTGGCCACAGCCAAGCATATCCAAGAGTTACAATCCAAAGCTTAAAGGGTTTTATTAGAAATACCCGTGAAAGATGCTATGTACTTTCTGCTACTTAAGCAGTATGTTACTAAATCATTTATAGTTGGACAAAAAAATGTCTTTTGGTTGGTGAATTGAGTTCAATCCCCAGTCAGAGTGGCTTTTTGTTGTGCTTTATCTTGCTAGGTTTTTTTTATTTGACAGAGGAAAATATAAATCTCCCAGAAATACGAAAAGCTAAGTTGTTTCTTTATCCTCCTGCAGATTCCCGAGGTCTGACCCGAAGGCCCTCTTTTGTGCAACCCATCACTGAAGTCCGCAGCACGGTCAGAGCCGCAGGCAGGGTGGGCGGACAGCCGCCGCAGAGAGACCTGTTGCTAGTGCTCCGTGGCGAGGCCTCTGCTAGACTCCAAGCGGCTCGAGGGCGCGGTGCCGCTCACCGGTCTCAGCAGCACGGAGTCCAGTGCTGGCACGGAGTGAGTCACAACTGTCACCAAACACCGTCCTGTTTCAGGCTCTCAGACTGGTGATACCGCAACACACTCCGTTACCTTGGAGCTCTCTTCGTCTTCTCTCCTCTTAGAAGTCTTCCCTTTTTTTATATATATCTAACTTATTGTGAGGGCAAATACTGATTTTAAAATAAGAGACTTAATTCTCTCTAAAACTAAGGGAAGTGGTTTACCCCTTCCACTTGAGAACATTTACTGCCGATACTTTCTATTTTAAGTTCTGACCCTGTGTCTTTGAAATGTATGTAGACCTTTTTAAGAGCTGAATTGGGCAGGCCTGCCTCGGGACACAGGAGTGTCTTTCTCAGGAGGTGGTTCAAACCTCCTGGTTCAAAGGAGCCACCCTTTGAACCCTCACCATCAGGAAGAGAGCAGGGTGGCCACTCCCTCTGTGGCAGAGGGGAGGGTTGTGATGTCGGTGGGCTCTTGGCTGCAGACCACCAGACTGCCTCCTGATCCGGAACTACGAGGAGTTCGCTTTTCCTTCGTCAAAGCTGGTTAGGCAACACAGGTGGTCCCCCAACCACCAGGCGCACCTCGGATGAGCGCTTTGTGCCGTGGGTGTTGTCCCGGCCTCGCACGGAGGCCTCACTATTGTTTGTCTCGAGGGCAGGTTGGGTCTGCGTGGCTGCGTAAGAGGGAGGCTTCTTCCTGTCTCTGCAATCCCTGCTTGTGGGCAATGTGCATGCCACTCTAGAACTAGTACTATCCACTAGCAAAATGTTCTTTTTCTTTGAGCTTTGCCGAGCGGTTTCCCGTGCTGAAGAGATTCTTCAGAATTTTTCCAACACCACCCACGTGTCACTGAGCCCATCAGTAACGTCCCAGCTGCCATCTAGTTCACGCTTCATGAATACCACATGCAAACACCTGATTTAACTCTTACCGCTGACCGAAGCAAATTTTTAGACGCCACCACTTTTCAGTTGGGGAAACTGGAATGCGAAGTCATCAAGTAGTTTTTCCAGAGCTAATTTGCTTTAATGAGCCAAACCGGTGTTTGAATTCCCTGTCTGTTGACCTTAAACTCTGCACTTTTTACCATTATATTCTCTTGCTTCTTGTTTGTTACTTACTTATTTTTATTGACTTTATTGGGTGATGCTGGTTGATAAAATTATAGAGGTTTCAGGTGTACAGTTCTCTAATGCATCGTCAGTGTGTTGTGTTGTGTTCACCCCCAGTCAACTTCCCTTCCATCACCGTTTGTCCCCCCATATCCTCTTCCACCTCCCCCTCCCCCTTCCCTCTGACAATCACCACGCTGCTGTTTTGGCTTAGTTTTCATGTTTAAGGTAGCTGCAGAAGGGAGGTGGGTGGGTGGATGGGCTGTGTGCGGTGTGGGGGAGGGAAGGGCTCAGCCTCAGGCAAGGTGAGCACGGGGTTGGACGGGACCCCAGACGTTGGAGAGCGTGAGGCAGGGTGGGGACTGTCCCAGGCGGGGACTTAGGCTGGCAGGGACAGCCCTGAGTCACACGGCATTGCAGGGAAGGGAAGGTTCAGGGTGTAGGCGGAGGAGGAAAAAGCGCTGCCTCAGCGGACCTCACTAGACCCACATTCCACGGGTTGAACAAACAAGTAACCTCCTCACTTTTAATTAACCGGAAGCGGGATTAATTAGTAAGCAGCACAATTTTAGACCCTAGAGCAAAGGAATGTGCTGTTAAACAAGGGAAAGCGGATGCTTGCAGCAGTCACCGCGGGCCTGTCCCGGAGCATCCGCAGAAGTAATGAGAACGCCCGATTCCCGAGCTCGGGCAGGGCTGACCGAATCTGGGGGAAAACGAGCTGGTCCGAAGTTCTGCAGTGTCAGAACTAAAATGAACCCTCGTGGCGAACTTTAGGTCTCTCGGATCACCGTGCAGATGCCGGGGCACGGGGTCAGGTGCGGGTGCAACTTCAGGTGAAGCGTTTGCCCTGGCTGCATGCTCAGCTGCTCAGCCTGGCGGGTTCCACCCACACTGGGCCCTGCTCGGCCGCTTCCTGTGGCTTGGGTGCAGGAGAGGACAAACCGGCTGGTGGCTGGTCTTCTCTTTAGTTATTTATAACCATAACTTTTCAAGCTCCTCAAAGGCACTAACAATTCTGTATGTTTCTCTGTGCATTTATACCCTAGAAACTCAAATAGCCACGGCTCCCCTGTTTATAGATCCCTAGCAACCCCTTGGCCTTCGCTCCGTATTTCCTTCTTAGTGTAAAGGAATCATTGTTTTTTTTTTTTTTTTTTTAATGAGCAAATTAAAGCATTTCACCAACAAGGGCAAAACCTACAAGCAAACAGCTTCCCTCCGACCTCTGCTCAGCCTGCCCTTCCTTTGCATTTAACTATCATTTTTCTGTCTGGGAGGGGAATGCCCCTCCACTCCCTCCAGCTTCAGCAGTTTTGCAAACAGTTATTTGTGGTTACGGATTATAGCCGCTGCCTAAAACATTTCTTTGCTATTTGCTATTTGAAGATGCTTGGAAAGGGATTTTACAGTCATGGAAAAAACCCGCAGAGAGAGAAAAGACGGACGAGGGTGTTGAGACGTGCAGTGAGCCAGCTCAGGCACAGGACCGGGAAATCAGGGCGCGGAAGGGCCTCGGGGTGGGTGACCATGTCGCCTCCATCAGGTCACGAAAGACTCCTGACTTCCTCTGGGGCGAGGCACAGTCATAAAAGGGTCGGCTCCACGGGATGCAGGAGGGGGAGCCAGGCCACACTGTCCCTGAGGAAGAGGTTTGTTTGATGATGACTAGAAGATGGTACGGAAACTGCTAATAATTCCTCCACTAGCAAAGAGGTATAACAAGCTCCTCAGACTGGGACTGTGAATGTAGGGATTAGCTTGAATTTTAATCTCTGTGGTGATTCATTGGGCATGTTGGTCATTTGACCCCTCGTATCCATCACCCCCCAAATCCCACCCAGCTCTGGAGTTCTGTGATCACATGGGTGTATGCTTTCCTGCTGGCCTGGGAAGGGTGGCCGGCCAGGGGACCCAGAGCTCTCCACCGGACTGGGAGCTCTCTTATGTAAACAATCTGTCTTTTTTTCCTGGTGTCTGCTCTGTGGCCATTTATTGTTCCCTTGTAACATGGTTTGGGAGAATGGGAGAGAGCCTGAAATTTCGGTGAGTTTAGTTGGCGACCTGCTCATGTTTTTAGAAAGTGTGTTGCTTGTCTTTGCATCCTTGTCTGTTGTTAGGATGAAGTTTTGGAAAGGAAATCACCTGGGCAGTAAACTTAGTTCCGTGAGTGGATGTCAAATAGCTCTTAGTAGGTTGCCAGCCCCCTGGGGACAGTGACTGCTGTCTCTTGCTCTTGTGTTCTGTGGCTACCGGGAAACTTCTCTCCTGGCACAGGTGCTTCGTCAGTGTTTTACAGAACACAAGAGCTATTCTGTAAAAATACAGAATGCAAGGCTCTTTAGAAAAGTTTCAAGGGAACAAATGACATTTCCACAGTTTCAGATTCCCAAGGACACCGCGTGCTGCAGGAGTGTAGGTAGAATCCAATGGCGCAGTATCTTTTCGCGTCGCCTCTGCTGAGTCTAGTGAGGAGGTTTCCACGACGCCGAGCAGCCCTACTGCTGTAGTCCACTGTCCCCAAATCTCAGTGGATTAACAAAGTAGACGGTTGTTTTTCCCTCACGTGATTCGACAACGTAGACCATCAGCAGGGAGGCTTTCGTGTGGGGACTTGGGAACTCGGGGACCCAGGCACTTCCACCTATGTCCCCAGATGCCTGCCGTGCTGGCTGGCTGACGAGGAGAGGGAGAGCAGTGAGGCTCTCACCACGAGAGCATTTGATGGGTCAGCACTGCCTGTGTTCTTTGACCGAAACTGTCATGTGGCTCGGCAGTCTTCAGGGCCAAGTGGGACAAGCAGACCTGTGCTCTGAGCAGGAGACGGCAATGGCGTTGTGAACAGGTAAAAGTAACTGTCACGCCCACCCCGGCTGTCACTGCACATGCTTGTCAGTCTCGGACCGTCACAGACCACACACCTGCCCCATGTGCTCAGCCCAAACCCCAACAGCCGCAGCATGCAGGGCCCGGTCCAGTCCCTTCAGATGAGTGTGGGCTCTCTCCCCAGACCCAGGGCACAGTAGTGCAAAGGGACGGTGTAGTCACGACACAAGTCTCATTGAGCAAAGGAATAATGGGGTGCGTGGGTCATGCCTGGAAGTGACCATTCTGAAACCCTCAAGCAGACATTGCAGGGCCCCATTCTGGGCAGTCTATGGGGTTGTGCCCTTTGTCCCTCTGTCCCAAGGCTACGCCTGCCATGATGGCAGTGAGCACGTCATCACTGGACTACAGTGGTGAAATTCTTTGTTTCACATGGAAGTTTTGTTGGGCCTTCGGAGCAGACACCAGTGCATGCCTTTGCTCTTTCTCTTAGCAGGTAACTTCTCCATCTGTGGGTGGCTCCTGACTTGGGGGGCTTTTGCCTTTGACCCTGCTGAAAAGCCAGCCCACTCTCATCGGGGCTGCTCGATTGCGGCTCCCTGTAAATGCCACTCCGCAGTCATGAGCCCATTAACTCTCTCTCGTCTGCTTCCTCCGTAGTACAGATTCAGGAAGAGTATGGGATTTCTTCCTAATCATTCAGTGCAGGGCTGGCCTCCCAGAACTGTCCCGTGGCCATTCCTGTGGTGTTTCAGCGAGCGAGGTTCTCTTCTGCTGTGTTTCCACATCCCCCAGCCTCAGGATCCCTGCCGAGGCCTCAGTCTGGAAGGATGGAGGTGAAGGCTTCTGTGCAGGAGTATCTGAGCCCGATTTGGATGCCCAGTGTGGGATGGGGGAAGACTACATCTAAGCCTAAGGCAGGTGGAGACTTGTCACCTCACTGTGTGCCCAGGTGAAAAGGAAATGGGTTTTGGTGAACCCACAGCAATCTCGGCCACAGGGGGCAAAGAAGTGGGTGCGTGGCAGTGTGCGCCGGTGTTAGCAGTTCTGAGAGCATCTGCAGACAGACAGAGTAAGGCAGAGCTAAAGAAAGAGGGAGGGTGGGGAGTCAGTGGGGAAGCCACTCAAGGGCGTTCTCAGAGCCCAGAAGGACCAGGGAGAATGGCTGTGCGTCTTGTTCCTCTCCACTCTCTGCCCGGTGATGGCTGCACAGGGCTGAGGCCATCCCCAGACCCGAGGATGCAGGTGGAGGAAGTCTTCCAAGGGGGTAGGGGCGCAGGCGGGTTAACTTTTCCCACAGTTAACTCTGCAAACCAGACGTTAATCCTCGCAGGTTTGCTCTTCTCCCGCAGGGCTGTGGGTGAGTCATCTCATGCCATTGTTCTTTAAAAATAACCCCGGGAGAGGTGGGGAGGACTGAAGGAAACCCACCTCTGGCATTTAAGAAATCTGCCGGCGTCAGCTCCTGCAGGTAGGGTGGCACTGAGCGCTCCCAGGAGCGGGTGCGTCTCAGACAGAGGCCAGCCGCACAGGAGGCCAGCTTCTGCCCTAGGGACCCGCAGCCTTTGGTGGAGTTTCATGGTGCTCTTTGCCAAACCCCCTTCTGAAGGGAATTATTTCCTAGTTTTCCTAGAGATCAGGCACAAAAGTATCAGCCTTTTTATGTTCAGTTTCCTGGAAAAAAATCAACTACTTGTCAATTTAGTTGTGGCAGAAAGGTAAGAGACAGGGAAGAATACTTCATTCTGTTCTTGACAAGTTAAATTTATATGTATCGCATCATTCCTACCTAGTCTCACAGATTTCATCAACACAGAGTCCCTCCCTCCCTCCTTTCTTCCTTCCCTCCCTCCTTCCTTCCTTCCTCCCTTCCTCCCTTCCTTCCTTCCCATATTTCTAAAATATTCAGGGAGTATTCTGGGAACAGGACATAAATTGGTGGAGAAAACATGTGAGACAGAAATATATTATGAGCCATGTCTGTGCATTTAAATTTTCTAGTAGTCACATTAACAAAAAACGAAAGGGCAATTTTAATCATATTAAACCCTATACATCCAAACATGTCATCACTGAACTGCTCTCTTTTTTATTACTATATCTTCGAAATCTGGGTTATGTTTTCCCCAAATCCACTAATTTATTTCCATCTTTTGTGTTTCTTCTCCTGGATACCACTCACACCGTGGAATAGTACACAGTAATAAACAGGAATGAAGTGTTGATTCTTGTTCAGATGTGGTGTCAAGGAATTATGCTGAATCCAAAAAGTCCGTCTCAAAAGGATACGTATTACACTATTTCATTGCTATAACATTCATGAAATAACATAATTTCAGAGGCAGAGCAAGTTAGTGGTGGTGAGGAGGTCGGCATGGCTGGGAGAGGAGCTGGGCGTGGCCCCGGGGTAGCGAGAGAGGACGTGTGGTGATGAGAAGCACCTTGTTTGTGCTATAGTGCTCACAGAAGGTTACGCCTGTGAGAAACTGCAGCGAGGCCCATGTGTGCACGCACATGAGTGTGCGATAAACGGCGGCCTCTCCGTCAGCCCCGTACATCATCCCAGTGCCAGCTCCTGGACTTGGGTGTTGCACTGTCGTCAACAAGTTCACAGCGGGGCCGCTGAACTCTGGTCGCTAAAATATTTTCCCTGGAGTAGTTTCCTGCTGCCCCTCGGACAGGCCGCAGGCCACGTCGGCCGTGCGCCTGCTCGGGGTGCTGCACCCTTGCCTCCTGCAGAGACAAAGGTCCAGGAGCGTGGCTGGCTCTTAAAGCCTTTATTTCTTGGTGGGTTTTCCCTGTGAAAATTTCTGCCCATTGTGTTGGCTTTCCCTTGTTCTGTAAAATTTCTAACAGATGCTTAAATTCATGACTTAAACCTATTTTGTGGGGGTTGAGCCTTGACTCTGAGTGGATGAAGGGCTCCCGGGGCCCGGAACACAGTACTTACGCTCCACTTGAGAGGACTATACAAAGACTCGGAAAATGCTTTTCAAAGGTGGATTCATTCAGCTCACATTTTTGAGTGCGCAATCCTTGCAATTTCTTTAATTTCCAGAGTCACGTTAGTAGATTCCTGGCAACTTGGCTATCTAAATCACACTTGCCTTTATGTCCCCACTCCAGAGCATC